>JAQQPU010004627.1:0-17834 GCA_029168905.1 Artemia sp. Kazakhstan ARC1039
CCCCCCCCCCCCTCGATATCCTAAATTGTTGAGTCCTTCTTATTCAAATTACATAAAATTTATTTTGTGTTGTTTCCCTCTGCCCCGAAAAGAAACTTGTACGTGCCTGTTCCGTGTGGTAATTTCGTAATAATAAACCATACAAATTTTGAATTAAATTCAAAAAAGTAAATTTTTCTACTGAGAGGAAAAACCAACTTTAAAACTGATCATTTTCAAACAAGAGGACTAAGGAAACGTGATCAATAAATGCTTGCTAAAGAACGACTCTCGCTGAAAAAATCTCAAACAGTGCATAGCTACCGATTTTACCCGAAGGGAGGCGGTAACAACCGGCCAGCGATGGGGGAGGGGTAAATATATCGTTTTCTTTTTTAATCTAGCTTTCAAATCGCATCTAAGGACTTTCCAAAGGGCAGGTGACGGGGGAGTTTAACTGCATATTTCCCTTTTTCAAGATGACACGAAGTAATAGAAGCTAACGTTAAAAAATAAGAACAAAAACTAAATTTCAATAAAAACGGCAAAAGATTAGCTGCTCGGGGTGATCAATAAGAGGCGAACAATAAGTAGAACAACAGGGATATTTGTATACAAGACAGTGGAACGCAACTTTAAATGAATACTTCGACCCTATATCCAAGGGCCGTCCTCAGCCAAACAAACGAAGAGAATAAAAAACAATATGAAAGAAACTTCCATTAAAATTCCATCATTAAAACTGAAAAGAGTTTTTTTTTTTAATTTTTAAAACAGCCCTAATATCATTACTTCAAGGAAGTTCAACCAGGACTGGTACACAGATGGGTAGAATAGATCATCTAAGCTGGCTGCCAAGAAGGCGAGATTAGCTTTAAAAGCTTGTCTGTAAGTATTTTATTGCATTTGAATGAATTGTTCTCTGTCCACTCCGCTTGGTGTACCAGTCCTGGTTGAACTTCCTTGAAATAATGATATTAGGGCTGTTTAAAAAAAAAATTTAAACTCTTCTCAGTTTTAATGATTGGATTTTAATGTAAGTTTCTTTCATATTGTTTTTTATTCTCTTCGTTTGTTTTGCTGAGGACGGCACTTGGATATAGCGTCGAAATATTCATTTAAAGTTGCGTTCCACTGTCTTGTTTAAAAATTTCCCTGTTGTTCTACTTATTGTTTATGATGGAAAGGCAGTGTGGTCTTCGTCGCTATTTAGATAAGAGGTGAAATTTTAGTTGAGTCGCTTTCGAAGAATAGATTTACATCTTGAATTTTTTAGCTTCCATAACAGAAATCGCAAAACTTACAAGTATTAGTAGGGTTTGCAATTTTATTAACAGAAGAAAAATCTAAAAAAAAGTAAATAATTGCTTCATTTATTGGAACACGAAACCATGTACTCGAAAGACATGCCCTTGCATGATCGCCAAGCCACCAGGAAGAAAGGTTAAACACCAAAACATCATCCATAGAATAACACGGGCATGCCATGTCGTTGGCTATGTCGGGCAGGGCAAGTATGTTAACTGATATATATCTTCTTTTTAACCGATTCTCACTTCTGATTACCAATACTATCAACAGTTGACACGTGATCTCACCGTTATCCGTTATGAATCCACATTGCTTGCCTAATATGAACCACGAGGTGAGCCGCTGCTGTCACGTAAAGATCCATAAGTTACCGTTGATTTGCAAGTAGATGGTATCGTGATGCAAGTACATGCAGTGCAAAATCTATCAGGAATGCTTAAAAGATTTCTTAAAGAAGATTCTCATTTTGACGATCAGTATCGGTATTCTCGATTACGAAGATGCTCATCTTGACGATCAGTAGCGGCATTCTCGATTACGAAGATGACAATTTTGACGATCGGTATCGGTATTCTTGATTAGGAAGATGCTCATATTGACGATCAGTATTCTCGATTACGTAGATGCTCACATTGACGATTGGTGTCGGTATTCTGGATTACGAAGATGCTGATTTTGACGATCGGTATCGGTATTATCAATTACGATACCCATTTCAACTGCAAGAAAAGTCTCAATTTTTAACTTTTCCGCTTTTAGTTAACTTTTCCATCGCTACTTATACCGTGACCTCACAATTATCCATTATTGATCTAAATGACTTACCTCAGATGAGCCACGCGACGAGCCATTGCTGTCAACCGAAGACCCATCAGTTATCTTTGACTTACAAGTAGCTGATGGCGTTGCAATACCAGCAGATGTAAAGTAAGGTCTATCTGGAATGCTTAGAATATTCCTTAGTAGCAGAAGAGCATCGTTGATAGACTCACAATCATCATCTTTTAATGAAGAAACCTGAAAATCAAGGAAAAGAAGTATCATACCTTTCTAAAAGGGGATTGATTCCCAGATAAAAAAAATGAGTTTCATTCGCATTTTACTGGCAAAAAAATAATTTAAATAGTTTATATCTTTCTCAGTTACACTTACAACAAAGATTAAAAACTCCAACTTCACGAAATTCCTTTTTTTTTATTTTTCAACAAAATTGGTTGTTAGCAGTTTCTTTTTCATTCCAATATTTGAAAAGTTCTAGCTTACAGAAATACAATAAATTTTGACCAATATTTTCTTACTCTTAAATCTGTCCTTTCATAGGTTCAAAAAATAATTTTCTCAGCAAAACTTTCAGTTTAAACTATTCAGCTTTCAGTACTATCAAGTCAAAAAGCTATTCAGTACCAAGAGCTGTATCAGACATGCAATCTGGACTGGTTAAGACTGACAAACCACACTTCTATCTGTCCTGATTCAAAACTTAATGCGTACTATTACTACTCATAAAATGTTCAGGTAAGACTACTTAAAAGTTTGTTTAAATATAAAATACTTTCTATCATTGGACGGCAAAATTGAATTTTTGGGGCTCCAAACAAACTCTTATAACACAATTGTGTTGACTATGTTATGAACTTTTTACTGGGTAATTGCTCAGATAATTTATAAAAGAGTAGGCAATGAAACTTTAATCTTCTAAATATAAAAGACCGAAGTTATTATAAAAATTCAACAGGGACAATAGGACTAATAGTTAAGTTAGTTCACACAAGAGTAAATTAGGCACAAATTTCAGTTCATATACCTAGCTTTCAGAACAGTTACGTGATGCACTTTTACTTGAATTAAATCTGGTTTAATTGAATTGATTTTAATTAATTATCTAATTTAAGTTTGACAAGAAAAGTCTACCGAAGATGTAGCGAGTCCATTATACTCACAAATACTAATAACAGAGGGGGTAAGGAAGCCCCTACCCCCTGCTACATGGACAGTAGGACTCCTTCCCTGGAAAATGCCGACCTAAGTGTTTTCGACAACCCCCCCCCCCTCCCCGGGGTTGGACTCGTGCACACTTAGGTTCATTGGGAAAATCAAAAAATGTTTCTGATTTGACTATTTTCATCTGTGATCCAAGTTAAGATGTCCAAATGATCACAATTTATCTGTGATTCAAGCTAACGAGTCTTGATGATCCAAATTTATCTGTGATCCAAGTTAACCAGTCCAAATGATCCAAGTTTAGTGTGGTTCAATTTAAGGGGTTCAAATGATCCGAGTTTATCTGTAATCCAAGCTATCAAGTCCAAATGATTCAAATTTATCTGTGATCCAAGTTGTCAGGTTCAAATGATTCGAATTTATTTGTGATCCAAGTTAACGAGTCCAAATGATCCCAATTTATCTGTGATCCAAGCTAACGAGTCCAGATGATCCAAATTTACCTGTGATCTAAGTTAACGAGTTCAAATGATCTGAATTTATATGTAATCCTAGTTGACGAGTCCAAATGATCAAAATTTATCTGTGATCCGAGTCCAAACGAGTTAACGAGTCCAAATGATCCAAGTTTAGCGTGGGTCAAGTTAACGAGTCCAAATGATCCGAGTTTATCTGAAATTAATTAAAAAAACTTTTTCCACAAAATAAGTTTTTCAAAGAAAAGTAAAGAACTCCATTAAAAAAAAAATGAACAAAAATAAAATCAAATAATCTACCAGTCGTGAAACTACCACAAATCCACATCGATAAATAAATGAAACCCAAAACGAACAGAAATTACAATAAATAACCGAGTCAAACTCAAAACGAGCAGAAATTAACACAAGTTGGGCTCAAAACCCCGATGCCTTCCCAAGGCCAGAACAAAATTTGCACTTTACTGAAAAAATACAAATGAATGTGCATTGTAACTTTAGTATACATATACTGATATTTAGTAATCAAAATGTTCATATTATTTGATTTAATAAAGTTATAAAAGTAAAAACATTTGTATTTTTTTCAGCAAAGTGCAAATTTTGTTCAGGCCTTGGGAAGGCATAGGGGTATTGAGCCCAACTTATGTTAACTTCTGCTCGTTTTGAGTTTGACTTGGTTATTTATTGTAATTTCTGTTCGTTTTGGGTTTTATTTATTTATTGATGGGGGAATAATGGGCGTGGGGGGGGGAGGGGCTAGTTGCCCTCCAATCCCTTTCGACTATTAAAAAGGACACTAGCCACTCTAATTTCCAATCGAATAAGCCCTTTTCGAAGTTTCTACGACAACTCCTTTGATACTAAGTGCCCGGGTATGGAAAAAAATTAAAAATAAATAATACATTGTTCCAACATCGTTCTTTACTTAGGCAGCGCTATCGCGCTGCCTATGATTCAAGTTTTCGAGTCCAAAGGATCCGAATTTATCAGTGATCCAAGTTGTCGAGTCCAAACGATCCGAATTTATCTGTGATCAAAGTTAACTAGTTCAAATCATCCGAATTTATCTTTGATCCAAGTTATCAGTCCAAATGAACCGAATTAATCTGTGATCCAAGTTACCAAGTCCAATTGATCCGAGTTTATCTGTGAGCCAAGTTATCGAGTCCAAATGATCCGAAAGTATCTGTGATCAAAGTTAACGAGTCCAAATGATCCCAATTTATCTGTGATCCAATTAAACGAGTTCAAATGATCTAAATTTATCTGTGACCGAACTAAACGAGCCCAAATGATCTAAACTTATCTGTGATCCAAGTTAACGAGTCCAAATGATCCCAATTTATCTGTGATCCAATTAAACAAGTCCAAATGATACAAATTTATCTGTGATCCAAGTTAACGAGTTCAATTTACCTAGACTCCTCTGTGAACCAAGCTAACGAGTCCAAATGATCAAAATAAATATGCGATCCAAGTTAACGAGTCCAAAGATCTAAATTAATCTGTGATCCAAGTTAACGAGTGCAAATGATCCAAATTTATCTGTGATCCGATTCAAGAAGTCCAAATGATCTAAATTTATCTGTGATCCAATTAAGCGAGTCCAAATGATCTAAATTCATCTGTGATCCAAGTTAACGAGTCCAAATGATCCAAGTTTAGTGTGGTTCAAGTTTACGAGTCCAAATAATCCGAGTTTATCTGTGATCCAAGTTATCGACTCCAAATGATTCGAAATTATTTGTGATCTAAGTTGCCCAGTCCAAATGATTCGAATTTATCTATGATCTAATTTAACGAGTCCAGATGATCCCAATTTATCTGTGATCGAAGCTAACGAGTCCAAATGATCCAAGTTTAATGTGGTTCAAGTTAACGAGTCCAAATGATCCAAGTTTAGTGTGGTTCAAGTTAACGAGTCCAAATGATCCGAGTTAATCTGTGATCCAAGTTATCTGTGAGCCAAGGTATCATTAAATTTTATTGTGCAATTTTAATTCTAACAAAACCTAAAGTAAGATCAGTTTTCGGTAAAGCGTTAGTTTTTCAGAATTACATTATATACATAGATTAAATTACATTTGTTTTATATTGGCAACCGTCGAGAAGTCGTAGCCCGGGGAGAACCACAAACACAACCTACATACCTTTGTCTAATTTATCTGTGATCCAAGTTAACTAGTTCAAATGATCCTATTCTATCTGTAATTCAAGTTATCGAGTCCAAATGATCCGATTTTATCTGTAATCCAAGTTAACAAGTTCAAATGACCCGAATTTATCTGTGATCCAAGTTATCGAGTCCAGATGATCCGAAAGTATCCGTGATCCAAGTTAAGAAGTCGAAATGATCCCAATTTATCTTTGATCCAATTAAACAAATTTAAATGATCTAAATTTATCTGTGATCGAACCTAAATTTATCTGTGATCCAAGTTGACGAATTCCGAATTTACTTGTGATCCCAGTTAAGAAGTCCAAATGATACAAATTTATCTGAGATCCAATTAAACAAGTCCAAACGATCTAAATTTATCTGTGATCCAATTAAACAAGTCCAAATGATCTAAATTTCTTTGTGAACCAAGCTGAAGAGTGTATGATCCAAGTAAATGATCCAAAATTATCTGTCATCCATGTTAACGACTCCAAATGATCTAAATTAATCTGTGATCAAAGTTATCAGAGTCCAAATGACCCAAGTTTAACCGTGATCCAATTAAACAAGTTCAAATGATCTAAAACTTATCTGTGACCCAATTGAGCGAGTCCAAATAATCTAAATTTATCTGTAATCCATACTAACTAGTCCAAATGATCCTAATTTATCTGTGGACCAAGTTATCGAGTCCAAATGATCCGAGTTTATCTGTGATCTAGTGAGCCCCAATGATCCAATATTCACTCTAGATCCAAAGAAATGTCCTCCAATCGCTTTACAGATACATGATATAGCATGATACTTATTTAAACTAAAACCATTTTAGGGTTATGGTGAAAGCAAACAAAAACAAAATTTATAAACAAAACACTCTTCATTTCAAACTAAAAAAGAAATAAATTAAAGAAAATGATAATTATGTGCCGCACAGATTAAATATTGCAATTGTTATATTGCCCATCAAATACTTCGGTCAGAAGTTTTAAATTTTGTCAGCTGCAAACAGGTCTCACCGTCGGGGAGGTGGGTGGGGGTAAGTACAAAACACGAAAAGTTTGGACCATCAATTTTCAATCTTCTAGGTTGCAAGCTCCTAATTATTTCTTATTATTATTTCTACTTATTATTATCATTTCTATTATTTCTCCTAGTTATTTCTCCTTTTTTTATTTCTTAACTTCCTCTAGTGAATTTTTTAACCCACAAAAATTACTTCTGTGGTGAACCACAGGATTATAATTTTGTATTTTACGTCTTAAAATTAAATAAACTATCCTGAATCAATTAAAACTCTACGCAATTTATTCTCTAAAATCACGTGTTAAATTCTTTGCTTGGGTTATATAACCGAATTTTATCTGTATTAAACAGCTCCGTAATTGTTATTCAATTAAACCTTTAAAAAACTTATCCAATATTTGTAATTTTTTTTTCCTTAGAATTACCACCTGGGTAATATTTTAAATAAATGAATCCCCGTTTTATAAAGCCATTGGTGACCCTTAGTGTCCAAGTTAATTCTAACCGGCAATCGTATAGCCATAAAAAAAAGAAGTCATCAGGGTATTATCAGTCATGTCTATAGGACCCCAATTAAGGGCAGGGGGTGCAATTGTGGAAAGGGTCTTTTTATAGCGAAAATACGATAAAGAAATACATATTCATATAATGCTTAAGATATTTTGGAGATATTTTAAGTTTGTTGCGGAGCTGCCCATAGTTGCACACAGGTCAAGCACGAAAGGAATATTTTCCTGGGGAGTAGGGGGTGATGGTTAAAATGCAGAAAGATTTTAGACAGCGGTTTTACCGAGGGGATGAGGGGTCCTCTGAACCATTATCAGAGAAAGCTCACACTTTTTCTGTGTTGGTAAGGTACCACCATCATTTTAAAAACAAAATATCCAAAAGCTTGTTTAATTTTTTTTTTTTTTAAGTTTTCTGTATTTAAAACGAAGCTTCCCTTGCCCAAAAGTCTAGTTTTATATCAGTGCATTTACTTGCCTAGCCATTTAGAACCTTAAAACGCAGGAAGAAAACGCTACGTCCATCAGGCCCTTACACCAAGGCCGTATCCAGGGGATTTTTTAAGCCCCCCCCCCCTAAATGTTTGTCCGACTCGTAAAAACTTATTAAAAATTAATATAAAATTTTTCTATGCGTTTACGAAGTTTTTTCTTGCAGACCCCCCCCCCCGAAACCCTGGATACGGCCGTGCCTTACACACTTTTGACGATTTTTTAAGGCAGTTAAGAATATGTCTAGTTTAGGGCGGGGGGGGGGGGCTTAAAACTTAGGTAAAAATAATAAGACATATTTCAGAGTATTACAAAACACATATTGAAAAGTAAAGCTTGAAGGCTAAAAAATGTCGTTCGAACAAACATATTGTGTATAGGCTAGCCGTAGTCCTGGTGAGGACAATCATCAAAAGCCTCACCCCTCCTCTTCCGGCTATGCCACTAAGTTTTACGTCATATCTACTAAATAAATACATTTCTTTGTCCTATCAATAAATTTTACAGGAAAAAATGGGACACACATTCACGTGTTCCCCTCATTGGTTTGGTTCTAGAGAAAGAAGTTCCATTAAAGGAAAAATATGACAGAACTAACAATTAGTTATCATACATTGCCTTTTCAATAAAATACAGCCGATTAAAATAAAGTATTTTAAGATCAATAGAATAGGGAATGTGAACTATTATCAACCATTAGGCCTAGCTTTTTTGAAAGATAGATTTTAGCGAGAAGTTCATACCAAGTGTCAAGGACTAGCAACGACAAACCCTTTATGCCCCCTAGACCCATCTTGGTTCTGTCTGGAAATCACAATTTTCTGTGAATGCAATTTTGATTGTTTCGAAATTATAAAGTTTTTAGGGCGGTGTCAAATTTTCGCCAGTGTTGCCACGTTGAACTGTGAAAATAAATAAGAAAAATTAACTAGTTAAATTTGGCAACACTTTTCTTCCACAAAGCAAAACAATCTGCAGTTTCCTAAAGACAATTTCATCTTCAAGGAAATGCTACAACTTCTTAAGCTGTTTGGTCCCATATGTTTTTAGCTGATTTTTTTGCTGATTTTTCACGTTTTCTTTGTTTTTTTTATTTGGCACCCGCTTCTACCAATTTCGGTTTCCATTTAACCAATTCAAGCAATCAGATTTCATTTTTCAATGTCCTTGATGCTTTAACGCTAAAATTCCTGAATTCACTGAAATGTTAATTTTACTATGCTATGAAAACATATCTCAGACGGATGTCGTAAAAATAAGTCTTCGAAAAGTTTATATATTTGGGTCTTGGGAAGGGGACAAAAGTTTAAAAAAAAAAAATTTTTTAATTATTTTTTTATCGATCGAAAAAATTATTTATTGATTTTATTTTCTATTAGAGATAGAAAATAAATAATTTTTTGTTTTTTTATACAACTTTTTTAACATTTTTTTAAACAGACTACAAAAAAATTTAAACTTTTACTTTTTGGTTCATAAAAACAAATTATTTATTAATTTTCTTTCTATTATTTATAAATAAATAATAGGAATTTTGAAATTTTAGAGACGCTGACTTACCCCCCCCCCCCTCCTTTATTTGCCTATCAACAGGCAACTTCCAGTGAAATCTAACTTAGCGAGTTTATAAATTCAATCTATTTTCATTGACGATAAACTTGTATACGGTTGTATATAATAAAGTTGCATCATTTACATTTTCAAAGTTAGGCTGATCGCAAGAGTTTAATTTTCAGTGACAATCTCAGAATCACAAAACTGAAATTTTGCAGCAGAAAAAAAAGAAAGAAAGAAATACAACGGTTAAAAAATGTTTATTGAAAAACAGAACAAGGAAACAGACCGAAAGTTTAAAGACTCTGGAGAATCAGCACACAATTTACAGCACAATCAGCACCTGAGGTCTTAGTATCATTTACATTTTCAATGTTAGGCTAATCGCGAGAATTTAGTTTTCAGTGACAATCTCAGAATCACAAAATTGAAATTTATCCGCAGAAAAAAAAAGAGAAAGAAATACATCGGTTAAAAAATGTTTATTGAAAAACAGAACAAGGAAACAGACCAAAAGTTTAAAGACTCTGGACAATCAGCACAAAATTTACAGCACAATCAGCACCTGAGGTCTTAGTATTTTTCAACCCCTTAAGTACTGCATCTAGCTCCTCGTCGCAAAATAATTTTGCGACGAGGCAAGCCGTCGCATACATTGGACAATCCAAGGACCTCTACAGAAACAAGGGTCAATCCAAGGACAGATCAATCCATGGCTAATTGGAGAAAACACCAAGACAGATAGTCTGATTGAGAGGCACAGCTGGCACAAGCCTTTTTCAAGAATGTATAAAAATGATGTCATTTTTTCTTGTTGATAGATAGTTTATCATAGATAGTCAATGTATAGAAATGATTTCATTTTCACTCGTTGATAGATAATCTATCATCCATCCATCTTAGGGTAGAACTAAGGTAGATAGTCATACAACTTTAGGGACGATGGAGATTTATGGGTTGCCTCATGACGCACAATGTCGACTCCTCAGAGGTACTGCGCAGAACGTCGCACGTCGCAATCCAAGGGTCCTTGGATTGACCCTTGTTTCTAATATTCCTTCACCTCTAAATTGTCAAAATTGTTTTTCATCCTTTTCTTTATCATTTCTTATAAGTTTATCATGGTTTGACAGATCCACAAAATATTTGGCCCGTCTGTCTAACATTTTCTTTATATGTAATTTAGCCATGTTCATATGTTTAACTTGAACAAATCCAGTACTGTAACGATAATTTTAACGATAATTTAAATCCCTATTAATTTCTTGAAAACAAATATTTAAGGCAATTTACAAGAATAATTTCAATTTTTTATCAACTTGATGAGATTTTTTCATCAACATTAGGAGTTGGCCAGAAACAAGAGGCCACAATTCAGCCACCACATTTCCGTTTTTTTCTAAAAAAAAATTATTCAAAATTGTCTTCTAAATCTTAAGATTAGCATTATCCTAATATATATTTGAAGAACGCTAACGTTCTTCTAAAACATCAGAAAGTTTCCTTTACGTTCCCATAAATCTGTGTCTTCGTGTTCATCTAAAACACGAATATTTTCCAACGACAAAATGTTCTAAAAAGACGAAGGTAAGTTCTATTATGGCAGAAACCATTACGGTTCATAAACCATAACCATACCATTATGGCAGAAAGAACAAGGATGAAAATTCCAATTAACTTTCTAAAATTTCTTTTCATGAGTTCCTTGATAATTCTCGTTCTTCTTTGCATCTACATTACTTTTATTTTCTTTAATTGTATCACTTAAAATATAAATAATTATACAATTCAATAATATTTTTTACGATAATTATAATATTTGTCTTTGCAGATACTCAGTCCTGAAAAGATCTACGTTCCTGCAGTGACGTCGACTGGGGGAGAAGGGGGGGGCTCCTAAAATTATATCCGATTTTTGACCCCCCCCCCAGATTTTGAAAAATCACCCCCCCCCCTCCCTCAAGCTATTGAAATATACTTTTTCTCCCCACCCCTGAATTTTCATTAATTGACACCACTGCAATCTTGTCTTTTTTATTCATTTATACACATCACTTATAACATATAAATTTATAATATTTATTATATTAAATATATTTTTAGAGTAACTATGATATTTATAATATAATATATTTTAATATTTATTTTCCTTTATTACAACATTTTAGAGCACGTAACAGTATCCATAGCAAATTACGTTTAACGATTTCTTTCTTCTCTTTTTCGCCTAGTCAACGAAGAACGTAATACTTGTCAAGAAACCATACACGTATCGAGGAACTTCGATTTTTAGGATAGCCTAACTGAAATAAACCGAATTACACCATCAGAATAAAATCAAGGAAAATTCAATGAGAGAATTATTATGTTCATTTGGCGTTATTTTTTATTCTGTTCATATGTTACACAATTAAAAAACCATTGACAAATAACAAAAATGCTGTCTTCAATGGCTAGAAGCAGATTTAGGGCCTTTTGGTGGGCAACATAAATACGACCGACATTTCCGTGAAGGGAAATAAGCCTATAAGTAAGCGACGTAATACAAACAATAGCTAAGGACGGGACAGAATCCCGGGGAAGAAATCGGACCACGTATCATGACAAATCGAAAACTTTCCCTGAAATGGCTAGGGGTTTCTTTTCTAGAACAAATAATGGGACGGAGAGGGTGGAAAAGCGTTCTAAGTAATATCTTACGAATACTTACATTATAAGAGAAAGAATTCAAATATTCAACAAAAGACTTGCAAGCCTTCGTACCAGTGAAGCTCTCTTTGGCAGAATAAAGAAGATTATTCATCTCCATGACAATGTGGACACCTTGAGGAGTTTGATTTAGAAGAAGAACAGGGATAAGATTCTCCGTAGGGAGGGTTAGTTCTTGCAGTATCCTAAAAGAAAAATGGTCTTAGATAATTAGGAGTGTCAAGCATAAACAGATGTTTTTTTTTTGTTCGTTTTTTTTGCAGTTTTGTTTTCAGTAAGATATGTCGAATTAAAGGGTTAACTTGTACTTCACAAAAAATCCTATTTATTCCTTCTGCCTATAAAATTTTCATGTATATGTACATCGATCAGTTTAAGATTTGCATGGATTTGGCTGTTTTAAGTTGGGGACCAGTTTATCCCCTGACTCCTCCCCTGATTTTAAGATTTATTGAATCAATTTTTACTTCTGACAAGTTTGGTTGATATCTAACAAACTTTTCTGCTTATTGCTCCGTTGACATGCATTAGATACCCACCCCTTACCTCCCCCACATAAATGAAGTCATTTGGAGGCCAGAGCCGCGATAAAAGGTATCAGGGATCCTCAGGTTTAATAGGCTATCATCAATTTCCTTTCCCCTATGATCAGAGGTCATCAGATCATTATGACCATCAGATCATGTCCTAACCTCCAAAATTCATAACTAGGACACTAGCTCTTAATTTTACCCGAATTTCGCTAAGATCCTTCTCTTAGATGGGCCGATGCAAGAATTTAGGGTGGCCATATCGGGAACATATTCCCAAAAGGTACAAAAAGGATACCTACTCTTACATCTTTCTAACGAAGTTGATTTAGATTCAAAAACACATGCTAGTAGATGCGGGGTTGACAAACCTTTGGGAGCCCTCTTAACCTTCAAAACTCAGAATGGGTAGTCACCCCCAAAAGACATAAAACGGACACTTATTCTTACTTCCGTCCAAATTTAGTTGAGATCCGATAACTTTTTCTGCCAGATGACCTGATGACAAGAATTTAAGGACCCTTCCCTTAAAAAGTTCAGATCGGATCCTGGTCCACAAAAAGCAAAACTAACATATCAGTTCTTACTTCCCGCCAAGTTTCGATATGACCTGACAATACTTTCAGGTAGATGTTCTGATGACAAGAATTATGAAACTCTCCCCTCCCATATAGGTCGGATCGGGAACTAAACTCTAAAAAACAAATTGTGAGCTTAGTCTAACTTTTCACCACGTTTACTTGAGATCCGACTAATCTTTCTGGCAGATTTCGTGATGATATAAATTTAGGAACCCTTTCCCTCGACAGAGATCTCAATAGTTCTCCCTACAAGGCACAGAAAGGAACTTCCTCTTACTACCAGCCAAATTTGCCTGAGACCTATTGATCCTTTCTACTAAACGTCCTTCTCCACTAGGGGCCCGTCGACAACAAACCCTCGACAATAAGCCCACAAAATACCTAACGAAGATGCTAGTTTAGATTTCCCGCAGTTTGATTCAGGCTCAACAATCCTTTCTGGCAGATATTTCAGGATCCTTAGCATCTTCCTTTCTTCCAGCTTAGAGTTGCGTCTAGAAATTCAAAAGTCCCAACTGCAGCACTTATTATTACTTCTCACTAAGTTTAATTGAGATCTTACAACCATTTTTGTTAGATATTCTGATTCTACCAGAAAACCTTCTTCTTTTGTAAGTAAAAAATTCTTCTTCTTTTCTTCTTCTACTTCTTCTTCTGTTGTAAAAAATTCTTAAAATTTCTTCTGATGACGAAAATTTAGGATCTCCCCGCCATCACAGAGGTGAGATCAGCTACAGACTTCCAAATAGCACAACTAGGACACTTACTCTTTCTGTTCGCCAAGTTAGTTAATATCTGACAACCTCTTCTGCTATACGTCTGGACGATAAGAATTTAGGACCCCCCCCCCCATTATTTTCATTCCCATAAACGTCAGGTCAATTTCTGGTCTCCAAAAGGCTTGACTCAAACAATTCGGTCAAAACCAAAAATTTGAACCCACAAAAAAAATCCGAATCTGGGATTTCAAGCTCAACTTTTCTAGACTTCTTCCATAGAAATCGAAGACATACAGAATTAGCGATCCTTAAGCTCCAAGAGATAAATAATGCTCTGCGCGGTTCCAAAATCAGATAATCCCTAGAAAGTTTACTTTTGGAGTTAGAACGTTGGCTTCTTGTTTACACTATTTAGCAGTCTAGAAAAAAAGAATTCACATTTCTCTCTGGAAAATGACTGAAAACGTCGTAAATTATATAGGGGAATTTTTGTTCCTTGTTTCAAAAGCCCCGTGCAGAAAAAAAAACTCGAACTTCCATCTCTTATCGTCTTAGCATGTAACAGACAGTGATCACAATAAAACAATCGACAAACGGTTTAAATCAAGTTGAACTAAAAAAAATTAACTGAAAGTAAAGAGCAACATTAAAACTTGTTACGAGCATAAGTTCTTCCGTATATGAGGGTGCCTGCCCCCTCTTCAACACCTCGCTCTTCGTGCTAAAGTTTTTTAGTACTCAGTCAAACAGACAAACAGACAAAAGGAACAATAAGTCAAACTTTAGCGTAAAGAGCAAGGTATTGATGAGGGGACAGCCCCCCTCATTTAAGGAATAATTTCTGTTCGTTTTAAGCTTTGATTATGTTCCTTACTTTCGGTTGAAAAACTTATTTTTTAATTTAGTTTCTGATCGCTTTTCAAATAATGCTGGAAAAAATGTTTGAATAAAAATCAGTTAGTCCCATTCACGATAATATTATTGTATATTATCCGTTTCTAAGCACCCTTTGTGAGGTCCGTCAGGTTATCAGAACAAGTTAGGTGTATGTGTTTGTCTTGCTTATGCCACAAATTGTTGTACAAGGAGTTGATACAGAAATTCATCTTCAAAGAGTGGATATACAGGCTTTTATTTGTAACTAAATAAATAAAAGACCATTGGGCGCTCTTTTTATAAGGACAGAATGAAAGCCAACAACAATAAGATAGATAAGCTAAACAAGCAATAGAAAAGCAAAAAAAAACAACAAAAATAACTCAAGAAGCTACCAGGATTTTGCGAGGCTCGTTTAACCCCAAATACAAACAATTCAAGTAGAAAATATTACTCTTTAGGTTGTAGACTTAATACTTTCTGTACGTTGTCTAATTCCACCAGTGTAATTTTTGGCGGTGCCAGTGTAATTTCTGGCAGTACCGCTAGAGTGCAGTAACGCGATCGAGCGTTACGAAGGGTTTTAAAAGCTCTTCCGCACTGGCACTACAACCAGTGTGGGTACGACAAGTAGAATAGTATGTCCTCCCGTCAATTTAAAACATGACAGCTGCTATATAGGGTCTTTCAGTGAGCAATGTTAATCATTAATTATTAATTCCATTATAAAATTTATATCCTGACACACCCAAAACGAAAGAAAGTATGTGGAAAATATGAGTTAGAAAGTGGAAAATATGTTTCTAGTGAGCCTCTATGAAATGGCGGTCTTTGCAGAGGCATATAATGGTTGCAGCAGTAGCTGTAACCTAGTAAGGAACAAACCACTGCCCATAATTAAAAAGGCGTGTTTAAAAAAACTGACAAGTGAGAATAAACTGCCAGGTGATTCATGATAAATATTATCTAAATTAGTTTCAAGAGTAAAATGTTATTTTGAAAACAATATTAAGGGAATTTTGAAAACAGCCTGAAACCCCTAAAATTGGCGACGGACCGAAACAAAAAGTACACCATTAGAATCGTCTTGGCAGAAAACTTTGTACGCGAAACTTACATTGCCCTGGCTTGGACAATAAGAAATCTTTTTGGATGAATATCACTGAAGCGTCCTTTTTTTACTTTATAATACGTACAGAAGGCCATGTAAGACTTGTGATGTGGATAGAAATTTCCTCTCCGTCCATTTTTAAAACATGACACCTATAGTATGAGGTCGTTGAATAATCAGTATCAACTTTTCGTTTTATTAATTCTTTTACGAAACTTAAGTCTAAAACGAATACGATAGTCCAAAAAAAGTTATTAATTGGAAAGTAGTGTCTTTTTCTAGCGAGCCCCAAACCAGTGATCATCTTTGCAGAGGCACATTTACTTTAAAAGGGTATAGAAGGCTAGTCATGATTATGATGAAAAATTTCCGTAACTCTATCTCAAATACTGCCAAACCAAATGAAATTATATGAAACCAAACGACAGGATAAATCAATCCTAGTTATTATACTAGGGAATGTAATTTTATTGAAAGGAAAAACTGTCTCGGTGAATAACTTAAAAACAGTTTTTGTTAATTTAGTTATTTTTCTCATTTATTTATCTTTTTAATTTAAAATATTATTTATATAAATATACTTTATTTACTTTTTTTTATTTATTTACTTTTTAAATATATTTATCATTTATTTTTCTCATTATTTAGTTATCATCCACCTGATTATTATTTGAAATTACGTTATTTTGACTCGTAGCTTTGAAGACAGGTACAAAATGCCAGAAAACTGAAGCAAACTTTTTTATGCGAAAAAAAAACGTATTAAAGTTGGCACGTTCTAGACTTAACCAAGTAGCTGGGGACTTAAAACTCAAGACTTGGTGCCCTTAACCTAAGTTTAAGTTTGCCCTGATAAAAAAATTTCTTCTACTTATTGCCATTGATGTTGCTTGTTTCCAATTGAATTAATTTGAAAAAAGACTCAGCTTGTGAAAATTCATGGAGTATATATAACGGGCTATGTATTGCACATGGGGGGGGGGGAGCGGGGTAATGATGCGCTTTTAGGAATGATACAAGTAAGGATTATACAATTTCTTAAGTAGACTTCAGGATCGCGTAGCGTTTTCTTCTGAGGGGACCAACTGCTAAACTGGAACCAAAATTTGATATGCACAATTATACAATTGATATATACAATTATGTACAGTTTTTGTACAATTTCTTAAGTAGATTTCAGAATCGCATAGCGTTTTCTTCTGAAGGGACCAAATGCTAAACTGGAACCAAAATTTGATATGTACAATTATACAATTGATATGTACAATTATGTACAATCTTTATACAATTTCTTAAGTAGATTTCAGAATCGCATAGCGTTTTCTTCTGAGGGGACCAAATGCTAAACTGGAGCCAAAATTTTATATGTATAATTATACAATTGATACATACAACTATGTATAATTATTATACAATTTCTTAAGTAGATTTCAGAATCGCATACCGTTTTCTTCTGAGGGGACCAAATGCTAAACTGGAACCAAAATTTGATATGTACAATTATACAATTGATATGTACAATTATAATACAATTTCTAAGTAATTTTCAGAATCGCATAACGTTTTCTTCCGAGGGGACCAACTGCTAAACTGGAACCAAAATTTGATATGCACGGTTATACCATTGATGTGTACAATTATGTACAATTTTTATACAATTTCTTAAGTAGATTTCAGAATCGCATAGCGTTTTCTTTCTGAGGGGATAAACTGCTAAACTGGAACCAAAATTTGATATGTATAATTATACAATTGATATGTACAATTATGTACAATTTTTATACAATTTCTTAAGTAGATTTCAGAGTCGCATAACGTTTTCTTCTGAGGGGACCAACTGCAAAAAAGAAACCAGAATTTGA
>JAQQPU010004627.1:18001-31827 GCA_029168905.1 Artemia sp. Kazakhstan ARC1039
GTAGATTTCAGAATCGCATAGCGTTTTCTTCTGAGGGGACCAACTGCTACACTGGAATCAAAATTTGATACATACAATTATACAATTGATATGCACAATTATGTATAATTTTTATACAATTTCTTTAGTAGATTTCAGAATCACATAGCGTTTTCTTCTGAGGGGACCAACTACTAAACTGGAACAACAATTTGATATGCACTGATATTCAACTGTTAGTGACTATATTGAGCACACACTTTAAGCTTAAATTTTTCTCTGATTAAAAGGCAGGAGCTCCGTCGCTTTAATTTTTTTTTTTTTTTTTAATTTCATTCAAATTCACTGACTCGGTTATTCAGCTTCTCTGATTCAGTATAAAAGACGAATATGCCTTTCTGTGATATAAGAAAGCCCCTACTAGAAAGAAAAAATCAGATATTAGAAAGGATAGAAAGAATACTAGAAAGATACTAGAAAGAATAAAATTATGAGCTATATGAAATAAAGAAATAAAAGTCCATTATATCAACACTAATGCCAAGTTCTATAATTAAAACCAGTTAATAGAGCGGAAACAAGCCTACAAACATCGGAGCGACTTTGAACAAGGACTTTAAAATGTTCTCACGAAAAAAAAAGGCGAAAATGGTGAAAGCACGAAAACATAGATCAAAACTCTTACTTTATGGTAGCACGGTAAACAGAGGGCTGATCTCGAACATACGCAAGTATGGGCATTAGATCCTGAAAGAAAAACCGTCAATGAGGAAACTACTACTTTACGCCAAACCATAAACTGTGTATTCGAAGACGTTGAGTCTACCCTAATTAAATGCTAAAAAGGGTGGTTTCGCTAAAAATTATTGCTTTCGATTTGAACTCAGTAAAAACAAATAAAATCTGATTCAAAAATATTTTTGATCTTTCGTATCTAATGTAAAAGAGTAGGGGTAACTAAAAAGAGTGGAAATTGATGTTAGAGTCAACAAACAAAAATCAGCAACCCCATCTAGCGTCTGAGGATTCTTGGTATCTTAAAACTTCGAAATTATATGTTTTTTTTAGAAACTGAGATCGGAAGCTTATTTTGCTAATTATACTAATTCACAAATTTGAAGTTATTGCATTGCAAAAATGCCGAGAAAAACCAAACATTAGATGCCGCAGGCTATCTTCTTGTATGAGGTTTCTTGGTATTTCTAAACTTCGTAATTATGTTTTTTTAGAAACTGACATCAGAAGCTTATTTTGCTAATTCTACTAAACTAAACAAACTTGTACTTATTACACTGAAAAAATACCAAGAAAAACCAAACATTAGATGTCGCAGGCTATCTTCTTGTATGAGGTTTCTTGGTATTTCTAAACTTCGTAATTATGTTTTTTTTAGAAACTAACATCAGAAGCTTATTTTGCTAATTCTACTAAACTAAACAAATTTGTACTTATTAAACTGAAAAAAATACCAAGAAAAACCAAACATTAGATGGCGCAGGCTATCTTCTTGTATGAGGTTAATTGGTGTTTCTAAACTTCGTAAATATGTTTTTTTTGGAATCTGACATCAGAAGCTTATTTTGCCAATTATACTAATTCACAAATTTGAATTTATTATACTGCAAAAATGCCAAAAAAAAACAAACATTAAATGCCGCAGGATATCTTCTTGTATGAGGTTTCTTGGTATTTCTAAACTTCGTAATTATGTTTTTTTTTAGAATCTGACATCAGAAGCTTATTTTGCTAATTATTTTGCTAATATTTTGCTAATCCGACATCAGAATCTTGTTTAGAATCTTCGGACCCTGATTTTGCTGCTGAATGTTTTGTGAATCAGTTTAAACGTTGTTTCAATAATGCTTTCCCTCTCCGTCAAATATCAAGAAGAAATAGTATAAAGCCGATTAAGCCTTGGATATCTCCTGGATTGCTGGTATCAATAAAAAATAAGAATCTGTTATATAAGGCATACTTAATGCATCCATCTGAAGTTAAATTAGCTGAATTTCGCAGATACAAAAATTATTTAACAAAAATTTTAAGATCAGCAAAACGTCATTACTTCGCCGAAGCATTTGTTGAAGCAGAAGGGTCCCCCAAGAAGACATGGGAAATAATTAATAAGTGCTTAGGAAAACATAAGACCCATGATCTTCCTGATGAATTAATAGCTGAAGATGGAACTAAACTGGCTACAGGGAAAGTGGAAGTTATCAATGCATTAAATATACACTTTGCAAAAATTGGCGAGGAAACCGCGTCAACTGCTGGGAACAACCTGGCCCATCATCTGGATAATGAAACTGGAGAGGACTTTCAATCATATCTACCCCCGTCTCTCAATTGCTCCATTTTTCTTACTCCTGTAACCCCAGATGAACTTTTACTTACAACAAACCTTTTAAAGAATGGATCTTCGGAAGGGACCGATGGGTCATCGACTAATCTGATTAAGTGCATAGCACCAAATATTGTAAACCCGCTTTCCCATGTGTTCAACCTCTGTTTTAAAACCGGAAGATTTCCTTCTTGTTTCAAGTCTGCAAGAATTATCTCTTTGTATAAAGGAGGAGACCCGAAGAACCCAACAAACTATCGGCCGATTTCG
This sequence comes from Artemia sp. Kazakhstan ARC1039, assembly GCA_029168905.1. Classification (NCBI taxonomy): domain Eukaryota; kingdom Metazoa; phylum Arthropoda; class Branchiopoda; order Anostraca; family Artemiidae; genus Artemia; species Artemia sp. Kazakhstan ARC1039. The sequence continues at coordinate 20,592 of JAQQPU010004627.1, forward strand.
ATCCTGTCTACTTTTGGGAAGTTGCTTGAAAAGTGCCTATATAACCGTATAGTCAGCTTTCTAATGAGATCTGAATTTTTTAGTCCGATGCAATTTGGGTTCCGGAAGTCTCACTCTACTGAGCATGCTATTATGGCAATGACTCAGTTTGTTCATGACGCTTTCGACAAAGGTGATATTCCTGCTACAATTTTTATTGACATTAAAAAGGCATTTGATACGATTTCCCATAAAATATTGCATACTAAACTTGATAACTGTGGCATAAGAGGCCCAGTTAATGACTTAGTAATGTCTTACCTAAAAAACCGAAATCAGTATGTAGACGGAGGTGATACTTCTTCCTCATCAGTATCTCAATCTCAGTCAGTCGGAGTCCCACAAGGCTCTATTTTGGGTCCACTCCTATTTCTTATCTATGTTAATGATATCAGTAATAGCATCAATGATATTGGCCTTAACATATTATTCGCCGATGACACGGCATGCAATGTCAGCAGCCCCGACTCTAGATCGTTGAAGCTTAGGTTGGAATCAGCACTGTCGAGGCTTATATTATGGTTTTCGAGAAATAAATTGACTATTAATTGTACTAAGACAAAATTCATCATCTTTTCTCGTACTGGGAAAACAGCACCGGAAATTATGATGATTAATATTCAAAGCCTACCCATTGAAATTGAAAGAGTTGATGATATTAAATATCTCGGGATAATACTGGATTCAAGTTTATCATTTAAAAGACATGCAATTTATCTTCGAATGAAACTGGCAAGAAATATTGGTATGATGAATCATCTGAAATTTATTCTGCCGTTTTTTGCCCTGAAATCTCTTTATCATTCTCTAGTGCATTCATATATAAATTACTGTCCCATTATTTTTTTGAATACTTTTAAAACTCATATTCTTCCTCTTCAGAGGCAACAAAATAAAGCTCTGCGTCTATTGAAAAATTTCCTGCCTAGCCCGTTTTCTTACCCTGGTAAATCGTCAACAAAAAGTATGTATCAAATTTTAAATATCCTTCCACTGGATCTTTTCTCTTCTTTCCATTCTGTTCTTTATATGATTAAACACGTTCAAGGTCTTTTGCCTGAGTATTTTTATTTGCATAATAATTTTTTTCAGGATGATAATCAGGTTTTGCATACATATTGGACCCGTGGCAGTTCTGTTGTCCGTCAGGCTTTAATAAAATCTGAAAGGTCCCGTTTTTCACCAAGGCATAGTATTATATATAATTGGAATAAATTTCATAGTTTTATAGATTTGAATAATTCATTGGTTAATAATAAAATTAGATTAATGAATCATTTAATTAGTAATTATTAATTTGATTTATTTTTTGGGGTGGATGCTCCTCATTTCATTTTATTTATTTGGTTACTTTGATTTTTTGCGGATTTTGTTTGTTGTTACCGTACGGAGAGTTGAAGAGCAATCTTTTTATTACGGTATCTGGAGATAGTATTAGTTATTTTTTGTTGAGTATATATAAACCCACACACGAGTTATTCTCACTGTGGGTAATTAATTTGATAGTTTTGTCAAAAAAATTTTTTATTGATTAATAAAGAACTTGAACTTGAACTTGAAGAAGCTTATTTTGCTAATTCTACTAAACTAAACAAATTTGTACTTATTGCACTGAAAAAATACCAAGAAAAACCAAACATTAGATGCCGCAGGCTATCTTCTTGTATGAGGTTTCTTGGTATTTCTAAACATCGTAAATATGATTTTTTAGAATCTGACATCAGAAGCTTATTTTGCCAATTATACTAATTCATAAATTTGAATTTATTACACTGCAAAAATGCCAAAAAAAAAACAAACATTAAATGCCGCAGGATATCTTCTTGTATGAGGTTTCTTGGTGTTTCTAAACTTCGTAATTATGTTTTTTTTTTTTAGAAATTGAGATCAGAAGCTTATTTTGCTAATTCTACTAAACTAAACAAATTTGTACTTATTACACTGAAAAAATACCAAGAAAACCCAAACATTAGACGCTGCAGGCTATCTTCTTGTATGAGGTTTCTTGGTATTTCTAAACTTCGTAAATATGATTTTTTAGAATCTGACATCAGAAGCTTATTTTGCCAATTATACTAATTCATAAATTTGAATTTATTACACTTCAAAAATGCCAAAAAAACAAACATTAAATGCCGCAGGATATCTTCTTGTATGAGGTTTCTTGGTATTTCTAAACTTCGCAATTATGTTTTTGTTTTAACCTGACATCAGAAGCTTATTTTGCTAATTCTACTAAACTAAACAAATTTGTACTTATTACACTGAAAAAATACCAAGAAAAACCAAACATTAGATGCTGCAGGCTATCTTCTTGCGTGAGGTTTCTTGGTATTTCTAAACTTCGTAATTATGTTTTTTTTAGAATCTGACATCAAAAGCTTATTTTGCTAATTCTACTAAACTAAACAAATTTGTACTTATTGCACTGAAAAAATACCAAGAAAAACCAAACATTAGATGCCGCAGGCTATCTTCTTGTATGAGGTTTCTTGATATTTCTAAATTTCGTAAATATGTTTGTTTTTTTTTTAGAAACTGAGATCAGAAGCTTATTTTGCCAATTATACTAATTCACAAATTTAAATTTATTAAACTGCAAAAATGCCAAGAAAAACCAAACATTAAATGCCGCAGGATATCTTCTTGTATGAGGTTTCTTGGTATTTCTAAACTTCGTAATTATGTTTTTTATAGAAACTGAGATCAGAAGCTTATTTTGCTAATTATACTAGTTCACAAATTTCAACTTATTACACTGCAAAAATATCAAGAAAAACCAAACACTTGATGCCGCAGGCTATCTTCTTGTATGAGGTTTTTTGGTATTTCTAAACTTCGCAATTATGTTTTTTTTTAGAAACTGAGATCAGAAGCTTATTTTGCTAATGATACTAATCTAAACAAATTTGTACTTATTGCACTGAAAAAATGCCAAGAAACACCAAACATTAGATTGTACTAGCTATCTTTTGGGCAATACTAGCGCCTGATTTCATTACCCATACTATTTATCTATTACTTTAAGGCTATGGAATTTATATTTAACAACTGCATGCAGTTGTGGAATGCAAGCATTACTTCCCTGTCATGAAGACATCAAAAATTTAATTCCAAACCCTCTTGACTCCTTTTCTGTTTTTCCAAGAAATGGCTACACACATAGCCATTTACCAACAGGCCCACTAGGCCAGGGCCTAGGGGTACACAATACCAGGTGGCGCAATAAATTATCACTGAGAAATATTTTTCTTTAAAAAATCTGGACTGATGTCATTTATCGTCAACGTGCCAGGTGCACTCCACCGCCGCGCTGCCTATTCAAGGGAAAGTTACTTTAACACAGTACAGGAATTCCGTGGCCATTTATAAAATGTCAGATGCCTCCAAAGAATGACAGCTGAGAGTTCGGGACGAGAGGTCGGTATCACCTCTGTCTTTTATTACTTCTGGCTCATCAGTTGTGTTCTGTTCAGTACTTCCACTGTCCCCAAATTTTCGGGGATTTCCTCGAGAATCTCGCAAAAACGGAGCTGCAAAAACGCTTGGGCCTAAATGCGCCAAAGCTTTAAATCCGGCCCTGGCTACAAATAGCAACAGATACATTCACAAAATAACATCCACCAATCCGCTAAAACATTTAGTGTTCAACCTTATAGTATCAAGGATAAAAAAAAAAATAACCTGCCACATATACATGTCAGCCAACTATACCCTACAACTATATATAGTCAATAGATGTCTGGAGTTTTGAGTGAGACGGTCATACAGGAATTGCATCCTTTTTTTTACTTTGTTTTTATGGCATTTTTTATTTGTGTATTTTTAATTTGTGTTTTCTGTGAATTATAAGGGTGAAAATAGCGAAATGAATATAAAGACGACGAACGGGTCTATGGCCATTTCACCCGTATAAGCGCTCGTATACAAAAAGGCGTATTCAGCCTAGAGAAAAAATCGAAACTAAAACTAAAAAACATACATAAAACTAAAATAGACTAACATAAAATTTATAATATATACTTACTTACATATACAATTGGCAGCTACCTTCAGTTACTTTTGTGGTTTCATGAAGGTAGCTGCCAAATGTATATGTAAGTAATTGTATATTATATATTTTATGCTAGTCTATTTTAGTTTTATATATATTTTTAGTCTTAGTTTCGATTCTTTTTTTTACGCTGAATACGCCTTTTTGTATACGGGCGAAATATTCGTTGTATCTTTTTTGTTCTCTTGGTTTTCATTTACTGGCAATAGACCCGTTTGTCGTCTTTATATTCATTTCTTTATTTTTACCCTTCTAATTCGTATATAAGTACAGATCATACGTAAAGACGTATAGACTATACGTACATACGTATAGACTTTTAAATCGGATAGATCAACGAGAGTAAAAAAAAAGAAAAAAAGATGAAGATCGACCAGCGTCATTGCTGGCGCACAGGGCGTCGAGTAGACGTCGGGCCCTGGAGAACGTCCCTAACGAGATTAAAAGTGATTTATTAAAAAAACAAGGAAGTGCAATACAAAAAGATGAAAAAAATAAAGACTATGTTTTTTTATGGGTTACCCGGCTGGTGATTACCTCTTCGGAAAATACCCCCCACGGAAAATAGCCCCCCCCCAGAAAACAGCCCTGCGGAAAATACCCCTGGTATATTTCCTCTCCCCCCCCCGCCCGAAAATACCCCCCCCCCCCGTGGAAAATAAGGCTTTCCAAATTTGAGAATTTTATTGGAAAACGGTCATTGAAAACGCCTTGTTGTACGCTGAAAACGCCTTGTTGTATACCGCGAAATATTCGTTGTATTTTTTTTTTTTTTTGCTCTCTTCGTTTCCATTTACTGGTCATAGATCTGGTTGTCGTCTTTATATTCATTTCTTGGTTTTTGTCATGGCTGGCCAGTTCGGCTTTAGATCTTTTAATTATAAGGGTACTGGTCATGAAGGCTATTGACAAAGGTCATCGTGGTTTCATTTGACGTAAAGATAATACAAGTAAGTGAATTTCTTTATTTTTTGGCTATTGACTATTGACATCGACAAAGGCTATTGGCTATTGATAAAGGTAATCGTGGTTTCATTTGACGTTAAGATAATACAACTAAGTGAATTTTTTTATTTTTTGGCTATTGAATATTGACATCGACAAAGGCTATTGGCTATTGACAAAGGTGATCGTGGTTTCATTTGACGTAAAGATAATACAAGTAAGTGATTTTTTTTATTTTTTGGCTATTGACTATTGACATCGACAAAGGTTATTGGCTATTGACAAAGGTCATCGTGGTTTCATTTGACGTAAAGATAATGCAAGTAAGTGATTTTTTTTTTTTTTTTTTTTTTTTTTTTTGGCTACTGACTATTGACATCGACAAAGGCTATTGGCTATTGACAAAGGCTATTGACAAAGGTCATCATAGTTTCATTTGACGTAAAGATAATACAAGTAAGTGAATTTAAAAAGCAGAAGTGGAAAATAAAAAGTACCATAAAAAAATAGATTAATCCCATTAGTTTGTAAAATATTTTTGAAGAATCATGTTAAAGTTTACAGAGTGTTTATGCTCCGCTTTTTACAATCCTCACTACATTAAAGTATTTGCAGGCAGGAAGGGTGCTCTCAGATGTTCGTGACCATGAATAATAAAGCAAAAAATTGGTCCCAAATTAAAAATCTTACACATGCTAACATTATTTCCTAAGTATACGACTTATTTTGGGTTTGTTTACATTAAATTTTTAAAAGATAATATATGGAACAAGTCAACTGAAGAAACTTGGTAGCCTAAAGAGTAACCTTAGCAAATTTTTGTAACTAAAAAGCACTCTATGAACACATTACCCCATTCATTCAATTGAAACAATAGTGAAAGATGGAGAAACTAAATGGTATATTTTATTTCGGTTGACCTCTAAAAGGCTTTTCATTTAGCTACCCAAAACATTCCACTTACTACTTATGCTATTACTAATAACTCACTACAAGACTAGGCTACCTAAGGCCAAAACTGTTGCACATGCCCCTCCTCCAACCCAGTCAATTTAAAGCTTTACTCTTTATCCCCTCCTATTAAGGTCCAATTGTATTTAAATCCTTCATTAGGACGTCATCCTTATTCCATAAAACGTAGCGTAGCATCGTAATTTCAATTAGTAATTTAATTGAATTCTAAATTGACGATTTGATGGTCAAAACTTTAAGGCGTGTCTCATAGGCTATAAATTTTTACATTCAAAAATGTTTATTATAACCATGATCCTTTACGCCTATAGTGGTGTCCTGCATGACACAATTTTGGATCTACTTTTGTTTCTGGTAATGATTAATAGCCTTGGTGTTGAATTCCATAACCGATGGAAATCTTTGTATGATTTTCGTTTAGTCCCAGACAGGTCAAAACCTTAAGTCCTGTCTCATAGGCTGTAAATTTGTACACTCAAAAATGTTTACTATGACCATGATCCTTCACGTCTATAGTGGTGTCCTACATGACACAATTGTGGGTATACTTTTGTTTCTGGTAATAATTAATTGCCTTGGTGTTGAGTTCCATAACCGTTGGAAATCTTTGTATGATTTTCGTTTAACCCCAGACAGGTCAGAACTTTAAGTCATGTTTCATAGGACGCCAGAAAATATATATGGCATACATAGCAAGAGCGATCAGAACATAGCAAGGAAGGCTATGGCTTAGAAACATATATATTTTAAATATGAAAAATATACAAAAGTATCATTTAAAGAATTTCAAACGAAAGTAAACTCCACTAAATATGATTTTTCTAGTATTAATAATATTTAATTTTCCACTGCTCCCTCCATCTAACCCAATTAGCAACCATCTTAGCTGGAATTTCCATATTTTTATAGATAATTCTTATTTCCCTCCCCTTTAGCTCTTTAAGAAACTCGAGTACACTTTCCTCCATTCTCTTCAAATTTACATTTCTTTTATTAGACCACTGTTGGAATACGCTTCTCACGTTTGATGTAATGTTTGATAGTTTACGCGCTAAAGCTAATGCTGCGCTAAAGCTAATGCGGCGCTAAAGCTAATGCGGCGGCGCTAAAGCTAATGCTAATGCACTAGCTTACGCGCTAAAACTAATGCGGCGGCTAAGACAGACCTTCATGTTCTTGTCAATTTTCAACACGGGTGCAACTAGGGCGAGGGTGGAGGACTCCCGCCCTAAAATTCCAAGGTGTCGGCACGCAGCACCAACACCTTGGAATTTAGCTTATGTTTGTAGTTTAATTTAGCTTATTTGTCCTCATTTGTCGGTACACTGGACGAATTTGCTGCCACATTCTTTATATCCCCCCTCTAAACTCAAAACCCTATCCGACACCTTGGAATTTTGCTTATGTTTTTCGTTTAATTTAGAATATGTGTCCGCATTTGTCGGCACACTGGACAATTTTGTCGGCACATTCTTTATTTTCCCCTCCAAACTTAAAACCCTAGCTGCATCCCTGCTTTTCAATCGCCTGATTTTGCAAAGCGGGTGTTCGCCAATAAGAGAAAACTACAGATGAAAATTATTTATATTAGAGTAGTTGACACCAAAGCAAAAACAACTGCTGAATACGGCACATGATAAGTTTGGAATTGGAAATGTGTGGATCGATGGGGACCATGTCAAGGCCGTAACCAGGATTTTTTTCCAGGGGAGGGATAATCCTCCCCCCCCCTCGGATGCGACATTGGGCCTAGTACTAGTCAAACTGGGGAATCTTTTATGACTATTCCAAATACAAAAAATCCGACAAGTTTAAAGTTACCCATTAGAAGTTGTCATCATGAAAATTATACAACTTTTTAACAAGAGAAAAGCCCTTTCAAATAACAAGGAGGAGGTGTGGAGGATCTTGATTAAAGCTACACCGTCACATTCAATATATTTAAGAACTTTGGCGCCGATCAAGCCCCAATCTATGAATTAAACAGATTACAAATATATTCATCATAAGAAAGTGACTTTACTTATTATTTTAAGTATATAAAATTCCATAAGTTTAAGGTGACCCATCAAAAATTGCTATCATTAAAGAATCACAAAATGTTTTAACAAGAGAGAAGCTCCCCCTAAAAAGAGGGGGAGGTACGGTGGCCTTGATTAAAGTTATGGCATTAAATTCAACATATCTAAGAACCCTGGCACCAATTAAGCTTCTGTCTATGAATAAAACAAATTACAAATATATAATTTCTGAGACCACACTGGCTAATCATGACAAAAGGATAAAAAACCGTAAGGAAGAGAGAAACGTTGAATAAAAACAGCTAGTGGAAAAGGCACACATTACAATGCAAATATTTCGGTCAAGACTTAAACTTGACCGTTCTCAGTGCAGAATAATAAAAAAAAATATCGATAAAATCCAAAGAAAATATATCAAACTTTAAGTTTGTTTTAAGGTTTGGTTTTTTGTATTATCTTCGGATTTTTATCGGTATTTTTTTTATTATTCTGCACTGAGGACGGTGAAGCGGAGGTCTTGACCGAAATATTTGCGTTGTAATCAGCGCTTTTTTCACTGGCTGTTTTTATCCTCGTTTCTCTCTTCTTTACGATTTTTACAAATATGTACATCATAAAAACTTGCTTTTTATTATTGTTCCAAACGTCTAAAATTCAATTGGTTCAAGGTCACCCATTAATAATTAAAAAATTTTTTAACGAAAAAGAAGCCCCCCAACTCCCAAAAAAGAATGGGGAGGTGCGGGGGCTTTCTTGAGAATCTATGAAAATAAGTGAAACAAGGGGGCAAAACAGATTGGACTTTACATAACTTGTCGTCCCAAAGTCACCTTGTCTCCCCAAACGTTTTTTTCATTTATGCATTTATAGAGAGAAAATTCATTTTTATTAAAAAATTATCAATCTATCTATCTATCAATCTATCTTAGCCCATTTTAAAAAAGAGTACAATTTTTTTATATGTATATTTTCGACTTTTTGAAAAATATAGTCTACAGGTCAAATAAGGAGGCTGAGGGGGATGATAGCTCCCCTCTTATTCCGTAAATGATCGTTTTTCTAAGAAAAGCGGCTGTTCTAAAAATGAAAACAATTCGAAAACAAAGTTGAGTTTCAGCGTAAAGAGCAGGGGGTTGAGGGGGGCAGTAAAGTTCCCTACATTCAGGATAATACTGTTTTGTGCAAAATTAGCCCATTTAAGGGAGACATATCATTCTTAAGAGTGTTTTACAGAAGTTACACTTAAGTATGTTAAACCAAAATATTATGTTAAAACGGACCAAAATTAAAATAAAAGAAACACACATCTTTTCAAATAAATATACAGTGTAGGAGAAATCAGAAAAAAATATAAATTTCGGCAGAGAGAGGGAGACAGCGTACAGCCTAGTTATAGTCCTCTCTCTCAGCTAAACCCAGGTGAATTGGCAACCATGTACAGCCGTGTACCCGTTTAAGATCCCTAGTAAGGTATGTCATAGATTAGATATGCAAACCCAATAAGCTTTCAACTCACAAAGCAAGTACACAAGAAAAAATAATAATACTAAAACAGTAAAAAATCGACCTTTCTAATGATATCCATGAAGGCTAAAGATCTTCTAAAAGGTCTTGTACCTTTGTCCTCATTCAATAGCTTTGTTGAAACTTCATTCAAATAGACTGCAAAAAAAGATAAGTAAAAACCTATAATTATTTAAGCGTCAAATAGAATCATCTTAAGATCGTTCGATACTATAAAGGATCACCCTATCTCGTCCATTATAAACTTTTTTAGTTTGTATGGCCAAAATATTCAGAATTGATTGCGCGGTCTTGCCATAACTCGTATAGCTATATAGCTCGTATGCCATAACTCGTATTGATAAGTGATCGAATAAACGACAGAAAACTAAAAGTCAACTCACACTTTTCCGGAAGTCTTAGAAAAATCATTTAACTCCTCTCGTTTTGTGCTGAAGATATTCACATTGAACGCAGCACAATTTTCTTTTTAAAGTTCAGAAAAGGGCAGTCCTTATAAATATTCTAGTATACCTACTTGGAAAACATTAAAAAGCAACCCAAAAGAAGCATCAATGAATAATTTGATAGACTTGGAATTTTCCTATTGTGCTAACAGCTTAGATTGAAATCTTTGCGGCTACAGGATGCATGTTACTTATTCTGTGTGGACAATTAATAGACAGATATTACTTAACAGTTAGCAAGAGATTATAGGTTTTCTTTGTCTTAAACTAGCCTCTTGTTAGGGTTTCGAACTGTTGACATATTTGAGATTTCCTATAAATTTGTATTAAAATTGCTTTAGACGCTCCCTGTGGTGCTGAGAAAATTCGCTAATACGCCCTTTATCCTCGATACTCTCAAAGACGAATTGAGAAGGGAATTGGGAAAGCTCATAAAAGACACTGCGGAATTCATTTTGCTAAATTTTGCGTTTAATGAAAACACACCGGGTGTTTGTTAAAAAAAAAAAAAAAAAAAAAAAAAAAAAAAAAAAAGACTCAAATCTTGTTTGATTCAGTTTACTTAAAAACGTTAGTTTTTTTTCCTTTACATAGACCTGCTTTTCTTCCCTTTTCTTTCAAAAACCTCCAGGTTTGGAAAGACAGCGGCACAAGCTTCCACTTAACCACCACCCTTGTCAATAATGCTACCTAGGGGAGCAAAGCTGTCAAATCCGTAAGATATTTCAGTATCTACATCACTCCTCCAAACGTTTTACTTGGTGTCAAACTTTCTATTTCTATTTAATAGCTCTTAATCCAGGGGAACCAATTGGGGTTACCGCCCCCCCGGCGCACGAGATGTGGGGAAACGTGTTTTTGGGGTTTTTTTTTTTTCTTACCCCCTCCCCCCTATTCTAAAAAATAAGCATTTTGTATCTTCATAAAAAAAAATCGAAAACTCCTTGCCCCCCCCCCACCAACATTTTTGTAAATTGGCACCCCTGCTTAATTCCAGATAATTATATTTGTACATTCTTATTCTTAAGGTGTGTTTCAAAACTCAGTCATCATGATTGATCGTGTTATTAGCTTCAATCTAAAATGGAGGATAGCAACAAATTCAACCGCTAAAATGTTTATAATACATCAAGATACTAATAAGGGGCTATAATGCATAAAAGGGCTAACACCGTAGCCCATTCTTCACTTAAAGCAAGGGCGGATCCAGGATTTTTTTTCAGGGGGGGGGGGGT
>JAQQPU010004627.1:31927-51372 GCA_029168905.1 Artemia sp. Kazakhstan ARC1039
ATTGATTAAAATTTATTGTTATCCATTGTTGTGAAGCAAAAATAATAACAAATAATTAGTTATCGTCACCGAAATTTCATCAATGGCTATATTGCGCAACTCCTTGGTGTTGAAACATGTTTAACTAATGCAAAAAATGTAATCGACCCTTAGTTGTGTGGAAGCCGGAAGAAAGATTTTACTGAAGAAGAAGAGATACTTTTGCATGTCAACAGAATATCGTTCTACCTTACAGTAAAATTTACCGCGGGGAGGTGATACCCCCCCCCCCCAGCCATATTAGAACTTTCAAAATAAGATTGGTAAAACCTTCATGGTCAAAGCCAGGTCATTCAATATACTCATACCAGTCAGATTGATGGTTTAAGAGATCAGAATGGTTTGTAAGCAGTTCTTTGATCACCAATCACTCACAGGCAAAACTTTATATATCAGAGAGTCACAAATTTTCTTCTGATATGTTTGAAACAAAAAAGAAATAAGGCCTTAATATCTTCTATTTAAAATTCGTGGCACCACCAATTGCTAGATGATACGCTGCCACAAACGTGCTTTGTCTTTTTTTAAATTGTTTTTTTTTCTTTTTTTTTAATGTTTCACAAAAGTGATATAAGGAAAGGCAAAGACCAGAAATGAAGTCTTACGCGAAGTCATACTTCGTGAACAGAAATTACTATGAATGAATAAATGAAACTAAAATAAATAGAAATTAAAATGAATAATCAAGTCAAGCTTACAAAAGAAAGAAATTGCCACAAGTAGGTAAAAATAGGAATGCAACCCCTCAATCTCTTTAAGGAAATAGTGTTATGTGGGCTTAAACACAATTTGTTTTCCAATTGCTGCCATAAATACTTGTTGCCTTTTTCAAGTATTTCCTCGAATCAAAGCCAACAAGCTTCAAAGCCAGCAAACAAGCAGACAGATCCTTATCATCTCACAATTATTTCAAATCACAGAAATTTTATATTTAAAAATTACGAATGATATGACAGAATCATAAATAATTCCTAGTGCCCAGTGGCGGATCCAGGGCCCCCCCCCTAGCGTAGTCTAAAGTAGTGTAATTTGCTTAATTAACTCAAGTTTGCGTTAATTAAACTTGCTCCTAACGCAAGTTTATCGGAACAACCTATTTTGCCCCCCCCCCTTAATTTTTTTATCGGATCAACCTATTTTGCCCCCTCCCCTAAAAAAAAAATCCTGGATCCGCCCCAGCTAGTGCCACGTGACTCATTATGTAACAGATTTCGTGTTTAGATAAATTAAACATTCAAAATCAAGGACCGTTTTTAATAGCCAAAAAAGAATGTCTAACTATACAGTTGTATATTTTCTCATTATGTCGCACCAGAGCAACATTACTGCTTTGATAATGTTTTTTGTATGGTGATCAGTGGTCTGTAGCTTGGTAACCGTAAGAGAAAGAGATTCAAGATTTTTTTCAAATATTGTGGTAACAAAACAGAGAAGAAAAGTTACTCTGAACTTTGCAAAACTTCTAGTAATTTAAAAAAAATTACAAATTAGAAATCGCTTTTTTCCTAGTCCCCAAAAGTATCAATAGAAAGAAAACAAGTGTCACAGATCAAGTTACTTAAGGATTACATAATGAAAGATGAGCCAATGATTGCCTTATTGTCAATTGGCTCTGAGCCAATGATCTTTCCCGAAATTTTTTTTCCCGAATTGTAGCTTGCATTTTCCGAAAAACCTTTTTTGCGCAATAATAGGGCCGTTTTTTAGCACTAAGATCTTACATCCAAGATCTTTCATCTTTCTGCAAAGATTATCGTTTTTTCAACTCATCTTTGTTCTAGGGTCTTATAGCTCACTGATGTTAGCAAAAAGTGTGAAAGACGCCATCTTTCTGCCATATAGAACAATGATGAGAGAACTTTGATGATATACTCATCATTGTTCTCAGACCGCTGATCAGAGCAGAATGATGAAAGACGTTTGCATAAAAACGACAAAAGATGTAAGGTCTTAGATCAAAGATTTCCCTTTTAAGCGTTTTGTGACATAAGATGCAAGATCTTAGCACATTGATGAGTGAAAAAACGGCCCTAATTAAAAGAAGTATATCGGGTAAAAAAATTAAATAAGGTCAAAAACGTAATAAAGAAAAATCGCAAAAACCTTTATGTTCATAAATTTTTTACCCAAAATATCAAGTCCATAAAACAAAACTGCTTTGGATTTCATTTAGCCTTCTTTAGAGTTTTAATATTATGCAAAACTTTTGGTTAAAATTAGGGATTGCAAAGATGTAGAGCCTAGAATTATGTCTTGAAAATCTGAAATCAAAACCGAATTCCAAGCTAAATTCTAGGAAATAATTCTGGGAAAATTAGTCTGAAAATTCCCATTTGCGATTTCTGTATGATATTTTTTTTTATCTTGAATGAATCTTCTAATATTTCTTAGGCATCTAAAGCATGCATCCAGAATTAGAATGAAACGAGGCAGCTCCAACCTGACTCATATGAGAGAAGAAAGAGAAGGAATTTTAGGAAACTTGTCATCTGCAAATCTACTAGAAGCAGTTCTGAGGTTAAAGTTAAACTTGATAGGAAGCTTAAGTTAGTGCTATATTTATGTGTTTGGAATGTCCGGGCTTGACTGCATGGCAGAGGGGCATCAAATTCGAAGTCCATGATCTCAGTTCTACTTATGCTTGCTGACCAGAACTCAACCCAACCTCTGAGAGGTATTGAAAAGGGGATGGATCCCTAAATCCTTTGCCCCACTTATACTTTAGGGAACCTCTTTGGAACCTCTTTGGCAACCTCTTTATCCAACCTCTTTGGCAGGAGAGGGACTTTTGGATACTCGGATACAATCTGTCCACTGTGGAGGGAAAAGGGGTGTCTAAAATCATGTTATCATGATATTTGGACAAAAAGATGGATGACTGATTCAAACCATGTCAGGAGTAAGAACTGTCATGGAAAAGAAAGTCTAAAGCTTCGTGAAAGTCCAGTAGAACAAAGTTAATCCAGCTATTTGGTGCTTCAAGATGTTAGTAGATGTTATTACATATAAAAGACTTCCTAAGCAGTGAAAGGTAGAAGGATGTTTAATATTCCCTACCAATCATAAACTTTTGTATTTATCTTATATGCTAGAAAATTGTGTTATGACATTTGAGCTTGCTCCAGCTTCCATACCTTGAGATTTTAGTAAATTTGTTTGTAAAACAATACTAGTCAAAACTATTCCTAATCCTCACTAGCTGCAAAATGAAATTTGTAGTTGTAATTGAACTGAAAATTACCCCTCAATGAAATTAATTCATCTTTTTAACTTTGGAAATGTCAAGAATAACATGAAAGTTTAAAAATAGAGACCATGCAAACGTTAATAAATGGGAGAAAAATTTCAGAACCCCCCCCCCAAAAAAAAAAAACAGTAGGCTACAATAATATTTGAAAATTTGGCATAAAAACGCACTTTTTTCATATTTTTAACCTGCCAAACAGAAATGTTCACTCTAACACCCAGGTATGCCTGCATTAATCATCAAGTGGGATAAGCAGTGGTGTCAACTTTATTGAAAAATACAAGAAAAAACAGCAAAATTACCTCCCCACTAAATTTAAAAATAAATTACTTCCCATATTTTTCGTGAATTGACATCACTGGAAAATAAGAGATTTCCCCTGATATTTTTTGAAAAAATGTTTCCCAAGAAAATTAAAATTCTTGCATAAAAATGCACCTTTTACATGTTTTCATCCTCCCTCCCTCAACCCACACACACACACATAAAAATCCAATGAAACACACCCTCCCCACTCCATGGATCCGACCTTTTGCCCCCTATGAATGATACAATAAACTATGGTGCTATATATGGTGTATATGGTGCTATATTTCAATGACTTTTGTGCACCACCTTGTACATGTTTCTTAAGCTAGCCTATGTTTAGAAGAACTAAAAAGAGCCAAACTTACAGAGACAATCTTCACTGACATAATAGTTATCCTCGTATAAAGTTCCAAGAGAAATCAATGCTCCAGAGGGTATGTTACCACTTAACATAAACATATCCATTTCAATAAATTGTAAGGAACTAGAAAAAAATTGTAGCTTAAAATTGCTCTAATAATTAATGCTGGAATCACAGAAAAAACCTACACACAGAGGGTTGGAAGGGGGACTTCGCAAATTTACATTGAAAATTATTTCAAAATGCTACACATGAGTCTGCAACACATTCCCTTCAACCCCACCCTTTTTATTTCATTAGGGGTTCAAAAAACCTGAGCCATCAAATTCAAACAAAAATCTAAAGAAACCGCACATTGCTGCTTCTTTTTATGTGCTGCTTTTTAAGCAGCACATATGTAAGATAACTGAGCATTTGAAGTTATTTAGAAGACTTCTAAACAAATGAGCCTTTCTAGTAATAGCAACAAATGGTTATTCAAATGCATTCATAATCTTAAAAACTTAAAATAAAACTGAACATTTTAGATCTTACTTACTTGTACTTGGATCAGGACACAAACTATGTAGCTCTCCCTGGCGACAGGATCTGGCAGACTGTTGAATTCCACAGGCTACGGTCTTGGGTTAGTGGGGCGATAATTTCAAGCCATGAAGGATCCCATCTCCGACCATGCCTTCGGAATCCGCCAATCGGCTAGAGGTCAGATTTGACGGTGTTAAGCCAAGTTTTGGCTTGTCCTTCATGTCGTTTCCTCCAATCAGCCGCTGGTTTGCAGTGTAGGCTTTGATTTGTGTAAGTCTCGGCTGGTCTTCGTCAAACATGGCCGAACCAGGAGAGGCGCCGGCGTCAAATTATAGATGTGATGTCGTACTTCTGGTCACATCGTTGGCAGATGATCGTATTTGGGATTCGGTCGCTGAGTCGTAACCCCAATATCCTCCTCAGGCAACTGTGTTCAAAAGTGTTGAGGGCGTGTGCCTCGGTGACTTTTAAGAGCCCCATCTCACAGCCGTACAGTAAGACTGATCGGACTAGGGCATCGTAAATAAGAATTTTTGTTTTCCAGTAGATTTCCTTCCTTTTCCATAGCAGCTTCCACAGCTGTGCAAAGACAGGGGAAGCTGATTCAATGAGGCATTGGATTTCTTTGCTACATCTGCTGTTGATGTTAATGTATGATCCAAGATACTTGAATTTATTGAAAACTTCAATCTGCCTATGGTTAAGGGTTATAGGGGTAGAATTTATATCAGGGGCATTAGACATAACTTTAGTCTTATCAAGATTAATCTTGAGCCCCACTGGGGCAGCAACTTTGGAGACTTTCAGAAGCATTTTCTGGGCTTCGCCAACGGATTTGCCAAGAAGAACAGCATCATCGATATAATCCAGGTTGGTGGTACTGAAATCAGGGCTAACCTTGACTTTTTCAAGATTTAGCATTGCTTTTTTCATTACCCAATCGACGACAAAATTCAACAGTTTGGGAGAGAGTACACACCCTTGCCTCACACCAAAGTCAATATTGAATAGATCAACAGTGGGTAAACTGAACTAATAAGAAAATCATACATAGGTGAAAAATAGATAAAAATAAACCTAAAGATATTCACCAGAAAAATATCAAATGTAAGCAAAATAGAAACAATTGAAGCAGCCACCGCACAAAAAGTGGGGTAGCAAAGTATTAATGCTAATTGGCAGTTTTCGAATTATTTGGCAGATGTTGTCTGAAAATACCATTTTTACATATAAAAATAATTTTTGCTTAAAGAAAAGCTGTCAAAACACAAGTTGAGCTCTGCCATGCCAAAAGTGGGGTAGCATAGTAGCAATGTTACTTGGCTGTTTCCATGTCCTAGCAAAATTTGTTGGTAGATTTTGTCTAAAAATACCATTTTTACATATAAAAATAACTTTTGTTCAAAGAAAAGTTCAAAGAGAAAACTCTGTCAAAACACAAGTTGTGCTCCACCATGCAAAAAGTGGGGTAGCATAGTAGCAATTGCTACTTAGAAGTTTTCGTGGTTTAGTAAAATATGTTGGCGGATTTTGTTTGTAAATACCAGTGCTTCCACTATTCCCGAATTTCTGGGGATTTCC
The DNA here is from genome assembly GCA_029168905.1 of Artemia sp. Kazakhstan ARC1039. Classification (NCBI taxonomy): domain Eukaryota; kingdom Metazoa; phylum Arthropoda; class Branchiopoda; order Anostraca; family Artemiidae; genus Artemia; species Artemia sp. Kazakhstan ARC1039. The sequence continues at coordinate 37,990 of JAQQPU010004627.1, forward strand.
CTCAAGATCTGTCTTCTCGAAAAAAATTGGCTCCCCAAAAATCCCCTTTCCTTCAGGATTGCCCCCCATAATGGTTTATCACAAGTGACAATCCACCCCTAGTAACTGTTACTTTCGATTAACTTGACATAAGTTTTTGTCTCAATTCTTTACTATGCATCAAAAACCAGACATAGATCATTAAATTACTGACCTTTCCTCCTATCGTAGGCAGCGCAATCGCGCTGGTTAAGTAAAGAACAATGCTGGCACAATGTATTGTTTTTTTTTCTTTAGACCAGGGCACTTCGTATTGAAGGAGTTGTCGTAGAAACTTCTAAAAGGGCTCATTCGATTGGAAATTGAAGTGGCGTGTGCCCTTTTCAATAGTCGAAAGTGATTGGAAGGCAGCTAACATCCCTTCCAAGCCCACCATTTGCACAAACACATCCAATCAAAATTTTGAGATAGCCATTTTGTTCAGCATAGTTGATTTCCACATAGAAATTTTTTTTTAGGAGGACACTCCCCCACAGTCCTCAGGGCGAGGGTTGAACGTTATGCCCTGGGAGCATTTAAGATTTTTTACAGAAAGTGTTGTCTTACAAACTTCAAAAAAGGCTCATTTGATTGGAAATTCAAAGGGTTAGTGCCCTTTTTAATAGTCGAAAGTGATTGGAGGGCAACTAACCCCTCTCTCACGCCCACCTTTTCCCCAAACACATCCAATGAAAATTTTGAGATAGCCACTTTGTTCACGTAGTTGAAAGTTCTGGAAATTAGGTCTTTGAGGATGACGAACCTCCCCCCCCCCGAACCAGGACAGGCGGCGGCGTCAAATGATAGATGTGATGTCGTACTTCTGGTCACATCGTTGGCAGATGATCGTATTTGGGATTCGGTCGCTGAGTCGTAACCCCAATATACTCCTCAGGCATCTGTGTTCAAAAGTGTTGAGGGCGTGTGCCTCGGTGACTTTTAAGAGCCACGTCTCACAGCCTTACAATAAGACTGATCGGACTAGGCCATCGTAAATAAGAATTTTTGTTTTCCAGTGGATTTCCTTCCTTTTCCATAGCAGCTTCCACAGCTGTGCAAAGACAGTGGAAGCTGATTCAATGAGGCATTGGATTTCTTTGCTACATCAGCTGTTGATGTTAATGTATGATCCAAGATACTTGAATTTATTGAAAACTTCAATCCGCCTAAGGTTAAGGGTTAAAGGGGTAGAATTTATATCAGGGGCATTAGACATAACTTTAGCCTTATCAATATTAATCTTGAGCCCCACTGGTGCAGCAACTTTGGAGACTTTCAGAAGCTTTTTCTGGGCTTCGCCAACGGATTTGCCAAGAAGAACAACATCATCGACATAATCCAGGTCGGTGGTACTGAAATCAGGGCTAACCTTGACTTTTTGAAGATTTAGCATTGCTTTTTTCATTACCCAGTCGACGACAAAATTGAACAGATTGGGAGAGAGTACACACCCTTGCCTCACACCAAAGTCGATATTGAATAGATCAACAGTGGGTAAACTGAACTAATAAGAAAATCATACATAGGTGAAAAACAGATTAAAATAAACCTAAAGATATTCACCAGAAAAATATCAAATGGAAGCAAAATAGAAACGATTGAAGCAGCCACCGCACAAAAAGTAGGGTAGCAAAGTATTAATTCTACTTGGCAGTTTTCGAATTAGTTGGCAGATGTTGTCTGAAAATACCATTTTTACATATAAAAATAATTTTTGCTTAAAGAAAAGCTGTCAAAACACAAGTTGTGCTCTGCCATGCCAAAAGTGGGGTAGCATAGTAGCAATGCTACTTGGCTGTTTTCATGGCCTAGTAAAATTTGTTGGCAGATTCTGTCTAAAAATACCATTTTTACATATAAAAATAACTTTTGTTCAAAGAAAAGCTGTCAAAACACAAGTTGTGCTACACCATGCAAAAAGTGGGGTAGCATGGTAGCAATTGCTACTTGGCAGTTTCTGTGGTCTAGTAAAATATGTTGGCGAATTTTGTTTGTAAATACCAGTGCTTCCACTATCCCCGGATTTCTGGGGATTTCCCTAAAAATCTGTCTTCTCGAAAAAAATTGGTTCTGCAGAAATCCCCTTTCCTTCAGGGTTGCCACCCCAAGTGGTTTATCACTAGTGACAATCCACCCCTAGTAACTGTTACTTTCGATTAACTTGACATAAGTTTTTGTCTCAATTCTTTACTATGCATCAAAAACCAGACATAGATCATTAAATTACTGACCTTTCCTCCTATCCTAGGCAGCGCAATCGCGCTGGTTAAGTAAAGAGCAATGCTGGCACAATGTATTGTTTTTTTTTCTTTTTTTTTCTTTAGACCAGGGCACTTCGTATTGAAGGAGTTGTCGTAGAAACTTCTAAAGGGGATCATTTGATTGAAAATTGAAGTGGCTTGTGCCCTTTTCAATAGTCGAAAGTGATTGGAAGGCAGCTAACACCCCTTCCACGCCCACCATTTCCCCAAGCAAATCCAATCAAAATTTTGAGATAGCCATTTTGTTCAGCATAGTTGATTTCCACATAAAAAAAAATTTTTGAGGAGGACACTCCCCCACAGCCCTCAGGGCAAGGGTTTAAAATTATGCCCTGGGAGCATTTAAGATTTTTTATTGAAAGTGTTGTCTTACAAACTTCAAAAAAGATTCATTTGATTGGAAATTCAAAGGGTTAGTGCCCTTTTTAATAGTCGAAAGTGATTGGAGGGCAACTAGCCCCTCTCTCACGCCCACCTTTTCCCCAAACACATCCAATCAAAATTTTGAGATAGCCACTTTGTTCACGTAGTTGAAAGTTCTGGAAATAAGGTCTTTGAGGATGACGACCCTCCCCCCCCCAACCCTCAGGACAAGGGTTGTAAGTTATGCCCTGGGGGCATATAAGGTTTTTATAGAAAGCGTTGTCATAGAAACTTCAAAAAGGGCTCATTCCATTGGAAATTAAAATGACTAGTGCCCTTTTTAATAGTTGAAAGTGATTGAAGGGCAACTAACACTCCTTTCATGCCAACCATTTGCCCAAACACATCCAGTGAAAATTTTGTGATAGCCATTATGTTCAACTTAGTTGAAAGATCCGGAAATTATATCTATGAGCTGGACACTCCCCCCAAAGTCTTCAGGGAAAGGGTTGTAAGTTATGCCCTGGGGGCATATAAGGTTTTTATAGAAGCATTGTTGTAAAAACTTGAAAAAAGGCTCATTTGACTGGAAATTCAAAGGGCTAGTGCCTTTTTTAATAGTTGAAAATAGTTAGAAGGCAATTAACCCCCCTCTCACGCCCACCATTCCCCCAAATATTTTTGGGGACTTCATATCATTTTTTTTCATACCAGGTCACTTAGTATCAAAGGAGTTGTCATAGAAACTTCGAAAAGGGCTCATTCGATTGGAAATAGGAATGGCTAGTGCCTTTTTTAATAGTCCAAAGTGATTGGAAGGCAACTAACACCCCTTCCACGCCCACCATTTCTCCATACACATCCAATCAAAATTTGACATAGCCATTTTAATCAATGTAGTTGAAAGTTCTGGAAATTATATTTTTTAGCATATTTTTGAGAGGATGACAACCCCCCCCCCCATAGCCCTTAGGGCAAGGATTGTAAGTTATGCCCTGGGGGCATATAAGTTTTTATAGAAAGTGTTGTTGTAAAAACTTCAAAAAGGGCTCATTTGATTGGAAATTGAAATGGCTAGAGCCCTTTTTAATAGTCGAAAGTGATTGGAAGGCAACTAACACCCCTTCCACGCCCACCAGTTATCGAGACACATCCAATCAAAATTTTGAGATAGCCATTTTGTTCAAAGTAGTTGAAAGGCCTGGGAATTATATCTTTGAGGATGACACTCCCTCATAGCCCTCAGGGTAAGGGTTGTAAGTTATGCCCTGGGGGTATATAAGGTTTTTATTGAAAGTTGTGCTGTAGAAACTTGAAAAAGGGCTCCTTCGATTGGAAATTCAAAGGGCTAGTGCCCTTTTCAACAGTCCAAAGTGGGGCAACTAATCCCCCTCTCACGCCGATCTTTTCCCCAAACACATCCAATCAAAATTTTTAGATTGCCATTTTGTTCAACGTAGTTAAATGTTTTAGAAATTAGGTCTTTGAGGATGATAACCTTTTAAGAGCCCCCAGGGCAACGGTTGTAAGATATGCCCTGGGGGCATATAAGATTTTTATCGATAACAATGTTGTGGAAACTTCAAAAGGGATCACTTGATTGGAAATTAGAAGGGCTTGTGCCCTTTTTAATAGTCGAAAAAGATTGGAGGAAAACTAACACCCCTTGCACACCCACCATTTCCCCAAACACATCCAATCAAAATTTTGAGATAGCCATTTTGCTCGAAGCAGTTAAAAAGTCCAGAAATTATGTTTTTGAGGATGAGACTTCCCCCACAGTCCTCAGGGCAAGGGTTGTAAGTTAAGCCCTGGGGGCATATGAGGATTTTTTTATAGAAAGTGTTGTTGTATAAACTTCAAAAAGGGCTCATTCGATTAGAAATGGAAAGGGCTAGTGTCCTTATTAATAGTAAAAAGTGATTGGAGGGCAAATAACCCCCCTCTAAAGCCCACCATTTCCCCAAACACATCCAATCAAAATTTTTAGATAGCCACTTTGTTCAACATAGCTGAAAGGTCCAGATTATGTCTTTGAGGATGACACTTCCCCTACAGCCCTCAGGACACGGGCTATAAGTTTTGCCCTGGGGCCATAAAAGGTTTTTATAGAAAATGCTGTCATAGAAACTTCAAAAACGGCTCATTCAGTTGGAAACTGAAAGGGCTAGTGCCCTTTATAATAGTCAAAAGTGATTGGAGGGCAACCCCCCTCTTATGCCCACCATTTCCCCAAACACATCCAACCAAAATTTTGAGATAGCCATTTTGTTCAACATAATTGAAAATTCTGGAAATCAGGTCTTTGAGGATGACAACCCCCTCACAGCCCTCAGGCCAAGGGTTGTAAGTTATGCCCTAGGGGCATATGAGGTTTTATAGAAAGTGTTGTTGTAGAAACTTCAAAAAGGGCTCATTCAATTGGAAATTGAAAGGACTAGTGCCCTTTTTAATAGTTGGAAGTGATTGGGGGCATCTAACCCCCCTTTCACGCCCACCATTTCCCCAAACATATCCAATCAAAATTTTGAGATAGCAATATTGTTCAATGTAGTTGAAAGTTCTGCAAATTAGGTCTTTGAGGATGACAACCCCTCAGCCCTCAGAGCAAGTGTTGTAAGTTATACCCTGGGAACATATAAGGTTTTTATAGAAAGCATTGTTGAAGAAACTCTAAAAGGGCTCCTGGGATTGGAAATTGAAAGGGCTAGTGCCTTTTTTAATAGCTGAAAATGATTGGACAGCAACTAACACCCTTCTCAAGGCCACCAAACCCCAAACACATCCAATCAAAGTTTTGAAATAGCCATTTTGTTCAACATGGTTGAAAGTTCTGGAAATTAGGTCTTTGAGGATGACAACCCTCTCACAGCCCTCATGGCAAGGGTAGTAATATATGCCCTGGGGGCATATAAGGTGTGTATATAAAGCGTTCAAAAAAGGCTCATTCAATTGGAAACTGAAAAGGCTAGTGTCCTTTTTAACAGTCAAAAGTAATTGGAAGGCTTGATATTTTTATAGTAAAGAGCAATGTGGGTACAATGTATTACTTCTTTGCTTAGATCAGGGCACTTTGTAACAAAGGAGTTGTATAAACTTCGAAAAGAGCTCATTCGATTGAAAAAAGAAAGGGCTAGTGCCCTTTTTAATAGTTGAAAGTGATTGGAGGGCAGCTAATCCCCCTCCCATTTGCCCATTATGTTTAAAAACTAAATGTTGCCTTAAGATTAAGTCAAAATGCACTGTGTTAATCTAATTCCGAATAAGGGATCTCAGTAGTATCCCAAGAACAACTGAGGGTATTATTTTCAAACTTTTGGGGCTACTTCTGCTCCTAAAATTTAACCAAATCAAAATAGCATAAGTATATTCAAGCTATCAAAGTAAGCAAACAGATTTTTTTGTGAATGGTATCAAGTTTTCTATTTCAGGTCAACTAGAGGAGGTATGAAACTAAATTAAACACTACTATTTGTGTCCAGATTTTTAAAAGGGTGTATGTTGTTAAAAATTGCTGAAAATTTTCTCCAGCATACAAATAGCAGGCCAAACTATAAAGTCTTAAAAAATCAAAAAGATTTAAACTATTATTTTCTTTTTTCCTGAAAACACTATGTCAAGATAAAACAAACCGAAATTAATTCCATTAAACCAAAAATGAGCAAAAATAATACCAAATAATCTACCAAGCATGAAACTACCACAAATCAGCATCAATAAACAAATGAAACCCAAATCAAACAGAAATTACAATAAATAACCAAGCCATACTCAAAACAAGCAAAAATTAACATGAGTAGGGGTAAAAACCCCTATGCCTTCTCAAGGCCAGAAAATAATTTGCACTTTACTGAAAAAATACAAATGAGTGTGCATTGTTAGTTTAATATGAATATACTGATGTTTATTATTCAAAATGTTAATATCATTTGAATTATTAAATTTATAAAATATAAACATTTATATTTTTTTCATTAAAGTGGAAATGATGTTCTGGCCTTGGCATAGGGGTTTTGAGCCCTACTCATGTTAATTTCTGCTTGTTTTGAGTTTCACTCATTTATTTTTGTAATTTCTGTTTGTTTTGGGTTTCATTTATTCATTGATGCTGATTTGTGGTAGTTTTACGCTTGTTAGATTATTTGATTTTATTTTTGCTCATTTTTAGTTTAATGGGGTTCTTTACTTTTCTTTGAAAAACTTATTTTGTGGAAAGTTTTTTTTAATTAATACTGGTAAAAGGATAATGTTTATAAAACTATGCCATTTCATCAAAGATTCTCTTGTGAATCCTGGTAAAGAATTTCATTTGAACATGTTTACATTCAGTGTAATTCCGAGCATTGATGCAAAAAGAGGGTTATTTTAGACAGCTGGACTGTGAGTTTAAATTTTGTTTTCTTTTACTATTCTGTGTGATTATCAAAGGTCTAAAAATATGAGAGTTAAAAGAGTTAGATTGAAAAATTCTAAAATGAAAAAGGGAAAGCATGGTACTTATGCAGAGAAGGGGAAGGGAAATTCGTGATAAATTTGAAGATATTTTTACTATCGAGCCATAAATTAGATGAACATACCACTTGAGACCTTTTTTTCATGTTCTTTCAAAATATAGCCATTGTTTTATTCAGAAATTAAATGGGCCTTTTAAACTGAAACCTTTTTCTCTTATTTTCTGCAATTTAGTTTGAGTCTTATTTTCTTTTACTCTAGGTCTGGGGCATAATATATTAATCTTAAATACATATTAATTGAATGCATGATAGTTAAAGGGTAGGCTACTTATGTATTATACTGCCAGAACTCAAGTCTATGCTGTGCAAAACTCAAGAACAAACCGGTTTTATCTGTCTGTATTCAGAAGCAACTAGCTTACACTCAGTGGAAAACAAGTGGCAGGTGACAGAATACATTGGAATTCTATAATTTGGGCTAAATATTTGAACATTAGGGGGAGGGGGGTAGGTCAGTTTAGGTCAGGTTACCCCCCTCCCCACCCTCTTAATGTGAAAATATATAGCCTAAATTTGTTTCCAACATATTATATATTCATCATGTTTCAGTATTTTTCATTAGGATTAACCTAGCTTTACTTCTTGAGTGTTGAGGCGGTATAAATGAATTTTGCTTCATTTTGTATGTAAAAATTAAGTACTTTTCTTTTTTCCTTGAGAATTTTATTTTGTATATAACCTTTTATCTTCAAATGTATTTCCCTCCTCCTCTTCCCCTTACCATTACTACTCTGGTACCTTCCTCTCTGTAATATTTTTGGTTCAACTGCTGTTTAGGATCTTTTTACGGTCTAGAAAAGTTGTTAAGTAAGTGAATAAAATTTTACAGAATAGATATTCTGCTCAAATTAGGGCATTTCAATCAATCAATCATTTATTACCCACAACTAACAAAAAGTAGTACAAGTGGAGTACATAATAATAAAAAAAAAGAAAAACAAAAAAGAACTCAACAAACACTAGTAATTAAATTAAACTAAGAAAAGAACTGTAAAAGACTGTGGTCAGGACCAAATTTCCAAAATGCATCTGCAGAAAGCTTTTTGTGTAGGTCACCAAGCTTTTGAGTTACATCCTTAACATAAATTTTTTCAACTAGATACCGATTTCTAGTCCATTGCAGCAGAGGAAGAAGAAATTTGCAAAATTTGACATAAGTAACTTTGCTAACAAATGCAATAAATGAATCTTTCTCAAAAATAATATCCTAGTGACAGCTTTCATAGATTTTGAAGGAGCATATGACAATGTGAACCACCAAATCCTTTTAAATAAACTTGCAAACCTTGGAGTACCTCCTAAGCTAGTATCCTTTATTAAATCCTTCATAGAAGTGCAAAGTTTCATTGTTTGTGTTGGTTCAGCCTCTTCACCCCAAAAGACAATATCCAAAGGCCTCCCTCAGGGAGCAGTCCTCAGTTGCCTCTTATTTGCCCTATATCTCTGGGACATGAACCTACCCCACACGAATCTACAATATGCTGATGATCTGGTGCTATGGTCATCTGGCAACACCTTTCAGATAGCACAGTCAAATCTGCAAAAATCACTTTTCCAGTTTGAAAAATTCTCTCAACATTCAGATTTACCCATTGCACCCACCAAGTCCAAAATAATCCAATTTCACCAGAAGCAAAACCATGTTAATGCAAAACTAACTCTAAATGAAACAACTATTCCAGAAGATAATAATATTAATTACCTAGGTCTCATGCTTGACCAAAAACTTAATTTCCACCTCCACATTTCAAACACAATAAAAAAATGCTATAGAAAAGCAAATATACTAAAAAGACTTCTTTCCACACCCTGGGGTTGTAAGGAGAAAACCTTACTCCAGTTTTATAAATCACATATAAGACCCCATATTGACTATGGGCTCATTGTCTATGGTGCATGTGCAAAGACCCAGATGCAAAAAATTGAAACAACACAAAATGATATAATACGTCTCATATTTGGTCTTAGGAAACCCACAAGCACCATGTTTCTGCTTATGGAGAGTGGATTAACAACAATAAGGGAGAGACGTAGGTTTCTCTTGATAAAACATCTTACAAAAATTGAATCAAATAGCTTTCACACATTACATAATTGGTTAAGAAATCCAGCCATGTATAGAGGTATTGCAGATGAGTATGCCAATATTCAAAAGAAGTTCCCTGTACCAGCAAAGTCTATTGCACCTACTTTCCCCCAATCCCCTCCATGGAATTGGTCATTTCCCATAATAAATACTGAATTTTCAAAATGGAATAAAGATTTAACCCCCATTGCTTTTGTCCAGAAAAAATTTGCAGAACTTAATACAATTACCTATAAAAATCACTTCCAAATATTTGTTGATGGGTCAAAAATGGATGAGAAGGTTGCAAGTGGTGTTTTCCTTCCTCACCTGAATATTGCAATGGGCGAGAGATTATTTAATAATTTATCTATAATGTCTGCTGAGTTAAATGCCATAATCATGGCATTAGAACACCTTAAGCAAAACCAATCTTTGATTGAAAATTCGAATAATATTATCATCTATTCCGACTCTTTATCAAGCCTTGAGTTGCTGGCCTCAGCTCCTCAATATAAGTTGGACATTGACACTTATCATTGTCACAGTATTATTGATAATCTTGCTTCAAGTGGAATAAAAACTTACTTTCAGTACATTCCTAGCCACTCTGGCATAAGTGGTAATAATCAGGTTGATGAAATAGCAAAAAATGCTATAAATATTGACCAGCCAAGTGGGAGACCAATCTCAATTAGAGATATTTACCGATGGAGGTTATCAGATATTAATTTTAATAAGATTAATCCTATCCTTTCCCCCTTTCCCAATAAGTATCTTTCTAAAATTTATCATAGAATTTGTTCTGGAACAAATGGACTAAATTTCCTTGCATTCTCATATAAGCTTTCTAATTCAAGTGGTTCAATTCCCCTGTCCCCTCTTTGCAGGCATTGTAATATGAATAATGAAACAATTGACCATTGCCTATTTGAATGTAATATGCTGACGTCTGCACAACATACCTTGCTTTCTAAACTGTTAAAATACTTTAAACACCACAAAATCCCACTATCAGCCAAGAGCCTAGCCAACTATACCTCCACACAGAGCATAGAAATCGACAACTATCATCTTATATTTGAACTCCTAGAGTCAAAAGATCTGCTGAAAGATATCTGAATATATATAATAAATATGAGGCAATCAAGCCAGTAGCTCTGTAGCCCACAGAGTGAAGCAAAAGGAAAAGGGCTAAATAGTTTTACTGAAAAGCCCGCCTGCTGTTAAATAGAAGAAGAAGAACTTTAATCTTTTTTAAATCCTTTAGCTTAAGAACATCACAAAAAGAGCAGACTTAATACAACTAATCAACAGAATGTCATCAGCATAGGCAATGTAAGAAATATCTGTAGAACCGGAAAAATAAATACCTAAATTTAATTTCTTTAAATACCTAGGCCTACCTCCACAACTTCTGATGCTTGAGCAATTATTAACACTGTATGAAGGCTAATCCTGTGATAAAAACAATAAAATCAAACAACAAATGTGGTAGAATTGGATTTACCATTCAAAACTTTTCCTAAATATAGTCTTCTTACCATAAAAATTGCAGCCCCTCCCCTCTGACCCTCTTAATGAAACAAATTAAGCTATAGATTATATTCAAATTTAAGGAATAGTTGATTAAAATGGAACAAAAACATGATTCATAACAAATTGTATATTATAGCCCAAAGTAAAAATTTTGTTATTATTTCCAGATTGTTTTCCTGTACAGTTTTATATCATTTTCAAACTTTTTTTTTTTTGCACAAAGGGTTGGTCTTAATTTCTTACTCTGGTACCTCATTTCTGTGTTTGAAGATTGATCAAACAAGATGTGATAATGAACTGTAAGTAACTCAACCCAATAGGAGCCAAAACTATAAAAATGAGTAATTATAAAACAGAAAAGAGCTGTTTTCGTTTTTGATATTCTTTTTTTTACCAGGTGATGTATCTCTTCTGAAATATCTCTTCTGACCAGATGTATGTATTTCTTCTCTTCTGCAAGGAGAGATGTATCTCTTCTCATGCTACTGCTTTTTAAAACTTGTTCAAACTAAAAGCTCAGTGAGGTTAAATGTTGCTATGTGAAAATTCACTTTTAAATCATTGTTATCCTTTATCCTTGAGGACAAGTTTTAACTTACTCTACTTCTCTTTAAATGAAAGTGAATATTTGTCTAAATCTAGAACAAATAGCCAAATTCTCTCAAAACTGTTTATTTGTCAGTTGAAAGAATCTTAAAAGGGCTGGTAGTTATCAAGATGTTTCCAAGCTGGAACATGGAAGATTAGTAGCTTAAAACAGCCACATTGTAATCTAGCATGAATTCTGTGTTTATTTTAAGGATTATATTAGGACAAAACTATTATCACAGCTTCATACTGCATGTGACTGCCTGGCTTCCAATCAATATTGTTCTCCCAGAAAATAAAATGTTGCTTGTTATAGTTGTAGTATTATGATCAATGAGTATCAAACATGCAGTTGACTATGCATTATTTTTATAATACCAATAACATTGGAGTATACAAGTCCATCTACAAAGTAACAGCAGTAAGCTATATACAGTACACTTCAAACTTTCAATACTATACCCCACTAGCAGTATGAGAGTAAATATGATATGGTACTTTTGATAAAATGGTACATATAATATTATGCAGTCTAATTATTATGGCTAGTATATGGCTTGCCACTGAATTGGATTACATTGTCAATTGTGACTCAGAAAACTATTGATATTTCTAACTGCAAGCTATACTAAGTTACCTTTAATAACTTTCTGCAAATTTTACATATAAAAATATTTTTTGCTCAAAGCAAGTGGCTGTCTAGAACCACCATTGGATTCCAAAATTTTTATGTCTTTTCTAAAATATAGGGAGGCTGGAGACATAACTTCAAGGTTGGGACAAACAAGTGCCTTATATAGGAAGACTTAAGACTTGGCTGACAAGTAGAAAGGCTATGCTTAATCAGCCCCAGAGTTGAACCAGAAGCAGACTTCTTAGTAGGGGTACAGAATTTTAGTTTGTTGTCATTTGTGACTACAAGATCTTGCTCATCATTTAAGGAGAAGATTGGGTGGCCTAAAAGAAAATAAGACCAGCAAGGATTCATTTTGCTGAACTGAAAGACATCAATGCATAATTGGGGCTATTGAGAAGGAATCACTAAAAATATTTCATTAGCCTATATCATTCCTAAAAGCCCTTCACTATTCCTTACCCTTAAACCCTGACCCATATTGTGCAAAGATATATCCCAAATTATATATTTCCTATGTATTTTTCTGTTTCTTGATTATGTAACTCTTTTGTCAAAAAGATTTAATGGTAAAGAAGGCAATGACAACAAAACAAAGAAACATATAAATGTATGGGAAATAAATAATTTTGGCTACATATTTACACATATTTAGGGGGTGGGCAAAGTACTCTACATTAAAAAAACAATTCTTACTTCATAACATGTAGACAAACTGTAGTTAACACATTTTGAAAATGCTCCCACTATGTTTTACCATAATCCTCCCCTCCTAATGGGAAAATGTAGGCTACACCCAAATTAAATATTTTTTAGGCTATGTGTTTTCCTGTTTCTTGATTTTGTCAGCATTGATTCAATTTATAGGCTAGGCATAGGTTGAAATAGTGGCACAAGGAAAATTTATAGGCTATTTACAGCTAGGCTATATAATTTAAATTAGGGGGAGGGTAAAAAGCACCTTCAAAATGTGTTAATCACAACTTTCCTGTATATTATGAAGAAAGAATTGTTTCCTAAACATGTTCCCTTCTCTATAGGCTAGGCCTAGTCCTAGCTGTAAGCTAACACCAAAACATAAAAGATCATAAAAGATCACCAATGGACAATGCCCTATGGTAGAAGAAGGAGTAGAGATAATAAGGCCTATTTCCAAACACCTTTCCAAGAGATAGGCTAGTTAAGGCTCTTGATTCCCTCCAGGAAGTTCTTTGTGCCTAATTTAACTACTTTCCAAGATCATAAAAAATCTCTCAATTTGAATTTTACCCTTTTTTATAAACATGGGTTCAACCAGAACAAATTTACCCATCTTGCATATAGCTGAATAAGGTTGGAAATTCTAATTAGACTAAACAATTTTCTTGCAATTACCTGCTTTACAATTGTGACCAGGATGAA
>JAQQPU010004628.1:0-43199 GCA_029168905.1 Artemia sp. Kazakhstan ARC1039
ATTCTTAATTCCTCATAACTTTTGATGGATTAAATTAAATGAAGTAATTCAAAGATATTCAAAATCAGCATTAAAATACAATTCGATCAATACGTATATTGGAGAATTTACAGCATCCGGTTCAATTATAAGGAATAACAATAGGGAAATAAACCTAGACCATTCATATCTGATTTATTGAGAAAGCCAGGTTTTATCTTTGACTAATAAGAATACGTTTGATTCAAATACTAATTTTTCTATCACAACCCATAACAAAATATTTCTTCTATTGGTACAGAAGTAGCATTAGTATGATGCAAATATTGTCTTTTGGTTAGTTCAACATCCCCCACAACAAGCGTTGTAAGTTTGAATTTCACAGACAAAACTGTTCCTAAGATATTGCTGATATGCCCTTTTACAACCTGCACACGGATGGCAGGTTGTCATCCGTAAAGCAGAAATATTCTCTGAAAATTTTACCTTCATAAATTAATTTTTTGCGGATTTTGAACTAGCCAAAAGACGCTCTGTGTATACATTTAATTCTGCTTCTACGGTCACTGTAACTAACGAAAATAATAGCATTAAGTTGAAACTTTTAGGGAACGTTCAGGGGGAGTTTAAATTTAACGTAAAAACTATAGGCATGCAGGTATTAAAAGGGCATATAAAGACATAGGGAGATATGTTCTATCATAGCTAGTAATGTCATTGATATTTTAAAGGCGCTAATTTGATTAAAAATTGAAAGTTCTAGCTCCCTCTTAAGAGTCAAAAGTGACTGGAGGGTAATCACTACTCTCTTCAGCTCTTAATTTTCCAGACAATTCCAATCAAAATTTTAAGACAGCCATTGCATTTGGCATAGCTTAACAGTCTAGTAACTATATTTCTAGGGTTATTGGGTAGGTCAACCCACACAGTTATGTAATTTGCCCATTATGCTTCAAAACAAATGTTGCTTTAAAATTAAATCAAAACACCATGTTTGTATGTCGGTTGCCAATAAGACGTCTCAGCAATCTACCAAGAACAACTGAGGGTATTAAGCTCAAACTTTCGGGGCTATTTCTATTATTACTTCTGCTCTTAAAATTTTACTAATCAAAAGAGTGTAGGTGAATCCAGGCTGTGAAAGAACATAGATATAATTTTTTGGGAATGATATTAAGTTTTGTTTGTCAGGTCAACTAGAAAATGTATATGATATAATTTAACAACACTATTTATGTCATGATTTTCAAAGGGGTTTATGTTGTTAAGAATTGCTGAAAAAGTTTCTCCAGCACGCATATAGCAAGCCAAACTGTGGGTTCTTATAGAAAATTATTTGAAAAAAAAAATGTTTTCTAAAGAGTTAAAGAGGCTGAGTCACAAGTTCGAACCTTAAAACGTACAGGGATTAGGATGTACAGTTATTTTTCCCAGAAAAAATGTATGTCAATGTAAAACGAACAGAAATTAATTAATAAAACTTTTTCCACGAAATAACATTTTCAAAAAAAGTACAGAACTCCATTAATCCAAAAATGATCAAAAATAGTGTCAGATAATCTACCAAACATACAACTACCACAAGTCACCATCAATAAATAAATGAAACCCAAAACGAACAGAAATTACAACAAATAACTGAGTCAAACTCAAAACGAGCAGTAATTAACATGAGCAAGGTTCAAAACCCTTATGCTTTCTTAATCAACCAAACAATCAATCAATCATTTTATTAATACTAAAACACTATTACAAACATAAAGAAAAAAAAAAGAAAAGAAAAATTATTTGGCCCAAGAAGCTTGGCTTGTTGTGGGCCATACAACACAATAATAAAGCACTAAGAAATAAAGATTAAAGAGAATGAACACTAGCATACAGTCAAAAAAAAATATTATAATAATAAGGATAAATAAGGGAAAAACACAAAAAGAAGAAACACTAGGAAAAGACAAAAAGGGAAAATAAACAAGGGGAGAGAGAAATTACAAAACTGGAAAGATCCGACGAAAAACTGCCTTTGCAGACAGAAATAACGGGACATCCGGTGGGATGGAATTCCATAATTGAATTAATTTATAAACAGGAGACCTCTGGGCTGCTGTAGATGAAAGTTTGGGTAAAATAAGTCTACGAGAAGAACTACGTAAAAAAGTATTTTTGAAGCCATCCATGGGTATAGTGCTATCCCAAGTGATTTTTCTCGAATTAGCAAGTCAAAACCAATAGAAAATATAAAATTTATTTTTTATTATTGTAAGATTAGAATGTCACAAAGCTAAGCATGCAATATGCTTGTTTGTTTATTTTAAGTAAAAACAAACCCTGCTGGGGCTTTGCTGATACCTGACTTGCAATGAATGTGTCTAATTGAAATATACTGTCTACGGGATGGTACTGAAAATTGCAGTGAATGTGACTTGTCTTGCTTTTATTAATATCTTTTTTTAAATAGTTATTTTTCTCTGGGAATATGTGTTTTTTAGCATCCACTCAGTATTTTATCATCATTGATTTAAAAAAGAATTTAGACAAGACAAAAAAAAAATAACTTAATACGCTTGGTCAGCAGGTTTGTCAGTTTAGAGGGAAAAAATAGAACAACACTGAATCCCCCTCTACTTTGGGGTCTACCAGAGCAGTGTCCATGCTTCTCAAATGTCTTCTTTGCTACTTCTCATGAGTTGTGTGTCAGTTATTTGTGCAATTGTCACTTTTGATCGGTTAAACTCTGTATTATGCTAGCCAAAAAGTAAAAATATATACTTGTACAAGGAGGGAGACAAGGTCCCTATGGATCAGTTAAAAGCTTGCAAGCATGATTAAATTTAAATAATTTTTCAGGCCATGCTGACTTTCCATTCAAAACAAATATATATTTTTGTCTTTTATTGTGCACAGTGTAGCCTATACCTTTTAAAGTTATTACTTTTTGAGAAGGTCCTTATCCCCCTTATATCAACTTTTTTCATCATCTGAAAAAATGCACCAGGAATTTGTCCTTCCTATTGCACTTAGTAAAGATAGAAACATATTGTGTTCACTCAAAATTTTGAATATATCACCAATTTTCAAAAACAAACAAGACAAAAAATAAAGAAAAATATCCTTATATACCCATTAAATGTAGAAAGAAATGAACAAAGCTTCAATTATGAATCTGTATTCTTTAACAGACAGGAGGGACAAGTCTCCAAGCTTTGAAAATTTCAATCTCATTTTTGGGGCCAGGAATCCCAAAGTAGGCTAGGTAAAAACATGCAAATGAGAAACACTCTAAAAGAAAGACAAGTTCTTACCTTTTCAAAGGGGACCTTCGTTGGCTTTTTTTTTTTTATCAAAAAAAGTAGGAACAGTACCAGGTATGAGTAACAACCTCTACTTACATACCTAGGGAAAAAAGCAAACCTTACATATTCATGAATAATTAGCAACAATCTATACATAAATAAACATATGTTAGTTAACTATGACCCTCTCAGTAAGACTCTTCTACTTCTTAACTATAATCCTCAGTAGTGCTGGTCAATATCACAGGCAGTGCAATAGCACTGCCAAAGTAAAGCATAATGTTGGCACATGTATTATTTTTTTTTTTTTTGGTTTTAGACCACGGCACTTTGTAACAAAGGAGTTAGCAGAGAAATTTTTAACAAAGTTCTGGAAATTATGTCTTTGAGGATGACAACCCCCCACAGCCCTCAGGGCAAGAGTTGTAAGTTATGCCCTGGGGGCATATAAGGTTTTTATAGAAAGCCTTGTTGTAGAAACTTCAAAAAGGGCTCATTCAAATGGGAATTGAGAGGACTAGTGCCCTTATTAATAGCAAAATTTGTCTATAAGCCAAATCATCCCCCCCCCCGCCTATGATTTCCCCAAGCACTTCCAATCAAGATTTTGATATAGCCATTTTGTTGAACATAGTTGAAGGGTCTGGAAATTATGTCTTTGAGTATGACAACCCCCCCCCCCACACACACACACACAGCCCTCAAGCCTAATGTTGTTAGTTATACCCTAGAGACATATAAGTTTTTTTTATAGAAAGCGTTGTTGTAAAAACTTAAGAAATTACTCATTCAATTGGAAATTGAGAGGGCTATTGCCCTTTTTAATAGTTGAAAGTAATTGGAGGGAGAATCACTCCCACCGCCCATCATTTCCCCAAACAATTCCGATCAACATTTTTATATGACCACTTTGTTTAACGTAGTTGAAAGGTCTGAAAATTATGTCTTTGAGGATGATAATCCTCCCCCCATAGCCCTCAGGACAAGGGTTGTAAGTTATGCCCCAGAAATTTTTGTTGTACAAGCTTCAAAAAGGGCTCATTCAGTTGAAAATTTAGAGGACTAGTGCCTTTCTTATTAGTCAAAAGTGATCAGAGGGCAAATGCCCCTTCCCCATGCCCATCATTTCCCCAAACACTTCCAATCAAAATTTTGAGATAGCTATTTTATTCAACGTGTTTAAAAGGTCTGGAAATTATGTCTTTGAGCATAACAAATCCCCCCAGCCCTTAGAGCAAGGGTTGTAAGTTATGCCCTGGGGGAATATAAGGTTTTTATGGAAAGCATGGTCATATACACTTTGGAGGGGGCTCATTAGATTGGTAATCAGACGCTCTAGTGCTCTTTTTACGAGTCAAAGTGATTATAGGGTAGCTATGCCCCCCCCACACACACACACACAAGCATTGTATTGTCCCAAAATGTATCTAATGAAAATTTGACATAGACATTCTATTAAAAAATAGTCTAAATATCATACAACAAGGCTTTTGGGGTTGAAACAAACCCCAGAGATTAGGGGCAGGGGTTGTAAGTTACGCCCACAGGGTATTTAAGGTGCTTATGGAAGGGATGGTTGTTTAACTTTAGAAAGTGATTAGAGGGTAGCTACGCCCCCCCACACACACACAAGCATTGTATTGTCCCAAAATGTATCTAATGGAAATTTGACATAGACATTCTATTAAAAAATAGTCTAAATATCATACAACAAGGCTTTTGGGGTTGAAACAAACCCCAGAGATTAGGGGCAGGGGTTGTAAGTTATGCCCACAGGGTATTTAAGGTGCTTATGGAAGGGATGGTTGTTTAACTTTAGAAAAGGCTGTCTTTTTCCCTGAAAAAGACTATGTCAACTTAAAATGAACAGAAATTAATTAAAAAAAATTTTCCCCAAAACAAGTTTTTCAAAAAAAAGTAAAGAATTCCATTGAACCAAAAATTAACAAAAATAAAATCAAACAATCTACCAAGCATACAAATACCACAAATCAGTACCAATGAATAAATGAAACCAAAAACAAACAGAAATTAAAATAAAGAACAGAGTCCAATTCAAAACAAGCAGAAATTAATATGAGTAGGTTCTAAAACCCTATGCTTTCTAAAAGCCAGAAAATAATTTGTACTTTACTGAAAAAGTTCTTCTAAATGTTTTCATTTCAAAAATTTAAGAAATCAAAAATTAATTAAGATTTTGAGGAATGAATATTGGCAAATGTATATTAAACTGACAATGCATATTTTTTCAGTAAGTTCATTTGAATTTTTTTCAGTAGAGTACAAATTATATTCTGGATTATAGAAAGCTTAGGGTTTTAGAACCATACTCATATTGATTTCTGCTTGTTTTGAGTTTGATTCTGTTCTTTATTTTAATTTCTGTTTGTTTCGAGTTTCATTTATTTATTGATACTGATTTGTGTTAGGCTAGTTGTATGATAGTTAGATTATTTGATTCTATTTTTGTTCATTTTTGGTTTAATGGAGTTCTTTACTTTTTTTGAAAAACTTATTTTGTGGAAAAGTTTTTTTAATTAATTGAAAAGAGATGAGCAACAGACAAAACCAAAAATCAAATGACTATCAGGAACAAGATAAAGACTAAGGCAATAAACTAACATAGCTTTATATTTGGAGTTCAACAATAGGTGGAAATTTTCTAGTGGAAAATCCTTCCCTGTCTAATTTAGAAGGATATTTCTGCTATTTTACTGAAATTTGCCTATGCTAGAAAAAAAATATTTATCCTTGATTAGCAGAGCACTAAGACAACCTATCAAAATGAAAACTACCCAGGTTAACATGATTGGAATGATTAAAAAAAAGAAAAAAAAACAGACAAATGACAAACAAAATAAGCAATCTCACAATCAGGCTTTCATCCCTGTAAAATTAGAAACAGGCCCAAAGACCTGTTTTGAAAAGACCTCTTTTGAACAATGCAAAAGCGCCTGTAGTATTCATTTTCTGTCTTCATTTTATCAATGTGATTCAGGAATACTAAGCCCAATAAGATTGACTGGTAATTTTAAGGAGTTTTTGCTAACATCAGTCAGCCATAAGACCTTAGAAAAATGATGAACTAAAAACAATAATCTGTGGAGAAAGATGTAAGATCTTAGAAGTCAGATCTTAATACTAAAAAAGGGTTATTATAGTGTAAAAGGGTTATTATAGATTACAATCTAGTAATCTACAATATACATCATATCTAAGATTAAGAGCCTATTTTAGAAAAGATTAATTGAAAATATTTGTCTTAGGTTAGGCACTCTCTGATTACTTGGTATCTTTTTCCATGCTCCTTGAATTATGGTAAAATTTACAATGAGTCTTAAATTATGGTAAAACTCTACATGAAGAGGTCTTTGCTATCTTGGAAAGTACTTAAATTAGGGGAATGAAACTTTCAGGAATGTTTGAGTCTAAACTACATCCTGAAAAGAGCTTTTATAGTATCTGTCTCCATCCCTTTCTCCTCTGAAGGGTATTGGCATTTGATAAACTTGCACAAACTGTGTGCTAAGGAAATTAAAATTTCACATGATTTTGTAGCTTCCCAAAGGCCCAAGGAAAGTGATTTGGGATTTGAGATGTTGATAAATCCATATTTACAAGGTTTTAAAGAAGTTGGAGAACCTTATCTAAAATTTGAGGTAAATTTCTAGGTGACCCTATAATTTAACTAGGATGAAAGCCAAAACATCAGTTGATGCCTTTTTTTATACTCTTTCATAGGTCAATAATTGCTTCTTTTGCAAATTGTATCTTGAGCCCTTAAAGGGGCCCCTAAGGCATTTCATTTTTGTAACCACACAAAGAAGTTAAAACCAACTGTGAGGTAAACTTCATGGTAAATTTGCAGTGGGCCATATAATTTAGCTACAATGAAAGTAAAAAATCATTTGATGCCTTTTTTATGCTCTCTCATAATTCATATAAAATAACTTTGGGACCCCTTTAAGAGCTCAAGTTGCAATTTGTAAAAGTAGCAATTATTGAATTATGAAAGAGCATAAAAAAAGGCATCAAATAATTTTTTACTTTCATCCTAGCTAAATTATAGGGCCACCTAGAAATTTACCAAATTTGGAAAAAAATCTTAAAATTTTTAAATCAAATATTTTAAAATAATGTTTGAAATCTATGTTAAATCATCATAATTGTTTTTGGTATTTATGCATTATAACTAAACCAGCACTATACACAAAAGAAGTAAAGTTTGGTTAATGCTAATGAAATAAAATAGGACGAATATATAATAGTTTAGAAACAAATTTGAGCTATATATTTGAAAATTAGGGCAGAGGGGGTAAGCATAGCATATATTAAATACGTAACCTAACCTAGGTATCTCTCTCTCCCCTATACCCCAAAAAAAATTGTTTAAATATTGTAAACTCAATGAGAAACCATGCTTTGCCATTAATTTATCTAGTAAATAGGCCACCCATATGTCTGGTTTCCTTGTACTGTCTATAGCGCTGGTTTAGTTATAATGTATAAGTACCTTATTTTTTCTAGGCTAAAATCAAAGAAAAGCTGACTCAAACCATAATTTAAAAGACCATAGCCTATTTTATCAGAGGTTAACAAATATAGCTTAAACCTGTCTTCTAAGCATTTTTTTTATGTCTTGGAAACAGGGAAGGAATAGGCTAGAGAGGAGGCAGAAATCACCTTTCCCAAAGCATAATTTAGACTGAATGCATTCCTGAAATTGTCATTCTCATAACTGATATACTTTCCAGGATAGCAAACAGCCCCTCAATTAGAATTTTCCCTGAATTGTATAAAAAATACGAACTTTAAATATGGTCATGCTAAGCTAATTACATGCATTTAAGTCAATTGTGTGTAATGGTGGAATTGAAATTTCTATAATCTGTCAATGACATAACCTACAACAGCTTGCTCAACATGATTCTTTAAATAAGCTTTTAAGTCAGTTTCCATAACTGGGTAAAATAGCCCCAAACTTGTAATTTGTGGGTTACTTGAACTGATTTGATTTTATCCTGTAACCAACGTTTTCAATTTTTAAAAATTCATGCCTAAACAGCCTAAGGCCCTAAAGCCCTAGGACATTCCTTGTCCTAGAACGTAATTGATCATGATTAATCACCAAAAAACGTCAATAAGCCCCTCCTCCTATCATCATTAATTACAATCACTGGACGTGGAATACAACCATAGTTTGGTCAATATAATATTAGCTGCCATTTTAATTTTTTATCAAGAAAAAGCCAATGTGACTACATTTTAGGGAAGATCAAATGTATCTTGATGCATCGGTGCTGCTCCCAATTTTTTTTTTTCAAAAAAAAAAAGCAAAACAAGTAATGACAGTTTGAACAACAGATAGCTAAAAAATTGTCGGAAGCTCATTTTGTGTTGAAAACGGGAAACTGATTGAATTGAATGTTCTTTTCTTATCTGGGTGTATCGGATATAGTGTCCATGTATTGCATTGTCACTTATAACGATGGCTTCAAGAGATGATGTTCGAGGTCACGACTAAACAGAGTATCTTGTTTTGAAGGAAAATTTCGACAGTGGTTCCAATTTTGCACCGTCAAATCATCGGTGCCTTTTTTCTATGCTATATGTAACAAATGAACGAATTGCCATGAGGACTGTGGGGAGGTTAACATCCCCAACGAGATAATTACTGGATCTTTCATCAATACTGAACAAAATAGCTCTTTTAAAATTTTGATCTTATGTGTTTTGATAAATGGTAGGCTTAGGGGGGGGGGGGTTGTCTATTCACTTTTGACTCTTAAAAAGGTCACTAGAACTTCTGATTTCCAATCAAATAAACCTCATTTGATCCGAAGTTTTTACGACCACCCGTTCCACCCTAAAGACATTGTTATGTGCTCTTTAGACTATTTTGAACAAATGGCTATCTCACAGTTTCGATTGGATGTGTTGGGGGAAAGAGGATGTCAGGGCGGGGTTCTAGTTGCCCTAAACTACTTTTGACTTCTTTCAGGGAACTGGAATTATAAGTCTCCAGTCAAATGAGCATCCTCTAAAGTTCACATGACCACTTTTTCCATAAGAACTTTATATACACCCAAGGCATAATTCACAACCCTCGCCCCCGGACTCTGGGGGGGCATTGAGAACCCCAAAAATCATGTTATAAGATCTATTGACTGTTTTTGAACAAATGGCTATCTCGAAATTTCTGTCAAATATATTTTTGGAACATACGACTTGTTGGGGAAGTTGCTGCCCTCCGATCATTTTGACTAATCACCATTTTGACTTAATCTAATGAGCCCCCTCCGAAGTTTATACGACTACCCTTTCTATAAAAACCTTGTATGCCCCTAGGACATGACTTTTAATCCTTGCCTTGAGGGCTTTGGGGAGGGGGTGCCATTCGCAAACGCACAATTGTTTTACCTTTTAATTATGCTGAATAAAATGACTATCTCAAATTGATTGGATCTGTTTGGGGAAACGATGGGCGTGAAGGGTGGGAGGCCGGTTGCCTTCCACTCACTTTAGGGTATTATAAAGGACTTTCGCCCTATCAATTTTCAATAGAATGAGCCCCTTTCGAAGTTTCTATGACAACTCCTTCTATTCAAAGTGTGCTGATCTACAAAAAAGAAAAGAAAAAAAATGTTGTGCCCACGTCACTCTTTACTTGGGCAGCGCTGTTTGCGCTGCCTATAACTAAAAAAAATGAATAATTAAAAATATTTTTTTTTGTGAAAGGTATTACATGAAACGATTTGCTTTTAAATGAACCATTGAATATCTTTCACATTTTTCAAAGATAATTACGAAGAGGATTTGGCCACTATCGTCATTTATTAAGTTGCAGCTATCACTGCTACGACCATCTTGTTTGCGAAAATGCAATTTTTCGAAAAAAAATTACTTTAAGAATGTTTTTTTGTTAATTACAAAAGGCAATAGATGTTATAATTTCTTTTAAAATGAGCTATTAAACATCTCTCTATGATATTGGTAACCCGCTATCAATGGCTGAAGAGAGAGAGAAAAAAGGAGACACATCAATGCCACCCATGCCAAGAAGTGATTTTCCCAGTTGTTCAAGGTGGAAAACTGTAATTCCCCTATATAAGGTTTTCGACCATAATGATTCTAACGGTGCACTTTTCAGTTCGATCTGACGCCATTTTTGAGAGGTTTTGGAAGTTTTCTTTGAAATTAAAATATACTATTGTTCGAAATAAACTTTTACTTTTACAAAGCAACAAGCGAAAACACTTATTGTCAAACACATAAATAAAGTTCATCATCCACCTTCAGACAAAAAAAAATAGGTCTAGTTTGCTGTTTAATGAAAATTTAATGTATTTTATTGCTCGGGGTCTTTTAGTGACAAAGAGGTTTTACCCTGGAATGTTAATCGTGTGAAAGAGGTTACGCCTCAACATTGGAATACCTTTTCAAGCTTATTGTTCACTTCTAGGTCATTTATGATGAAGGCCTGGGTTCAAGTACTTAAGACTAATTGACTAGGTGAATAAGGCCACACAAGACCATGCGTCTCTGTAGGATTACCCTTTCAAGCCTCACTTTTTTTACTTTTAGGTCATTTGTGACCATATTTTAACCTGGAGAGTTGACCAGGTGAACAAGTCCATGCTTGTGTATTGGTCTGGAGGAGGTAAAACAGTTAATTCCTCAGTCACTGGTGTTGTGGATATTAAGGATTTGATCACAAAATATTTGAACAGTTTTGCCTTTACTATTGAAATGTGAAACTCCAACATTTATTGACGGGTAAGTGGAATCGTTTATTCATATCATAATTTTGCTTTTGATAGTACATAAAATTTCAGTAGTTAATGAAAATATTCATTGACCATTTATTTATACGGTTCCAGGCAGACAAAAATCTACCAGATTTTTTTTCATAATCAGTAACATTGGGTGTCATTCCTGGTTGATCTTACGTGGAATAACCCAAAATATGCTTTTATGTAACTTTAAAAGTCAAACTGAAGGATCTTTATAAACCGGGCTTAAAATTAAAGTTTTCTCTTGCCCCTTGGCAAATCCTTTTCTAAGGACTAATCGTAATAATAATAATGTTTGTAATAAAACCAAAACAATCACTTTGGGGTGATAATTTTGGCAGTAGATTCATTCCTGAACGTTACCTTCAATTTGGAAAAGTTCTGGGGTTATCCGAATGAAAAATACAAGCAAGAAACTGTGAGCAACAAATTTTTAGCTTCGAGTCAGTGGTAGTTCAAACGTATTCCTATCCTCTGGGCTGAGTTGAGTCAAACAAGGCTTTATTTAAATGGCGTTTGAATTACGAAAGGTTTTAGCTAAATGGTGGTTAACTTAAAGGGGGGTCCAGTTAAATAGGGTTGAATTGTACGTGGGTTGGGTTTTATGGTCGTCCAGTTAAACGGGAGTTCAGTTGCATGAGGGTTATTTGTCCAATTATTCAGACAAATGGGGTTGATCTGCGCGAGGATTCAATTGATAAGGGTTCAGTGAAATGGGGCTCAGTTCCACATGGGTTTAGTTGCATAGAGATTGTGTTGAATGGGGGTTCAGTGATTCATTAACTTGGGACAATTGCAACCGTCATCTTTTAAAATGCAAATCGGGCTTAGCAAATTAGATGTCCCATTTCCATTTAACTTAAATTTAGTAATTAACAACAATAGTGTTAGAAAAATCGTTATGAACTATATAGGAAATACAAAATGCTAAAATATTAGCTTAAACAGTGTAATAACCTTGTTATGCCCGTGGCAGGTGGCCACGGCCAGTCGTTGGACTTTTGATGTATAGTTGGTATTAGTGTATATTTTTCCTATGTATTTTACGAGTTTCCTTTAGTAGTTTAGTAGTTTTTTCTTTATTTTTTTTTTGTTGATTTTTGTATTTAAGTAGTTCTCTTATGTATTCTTCTGTGGTTTGTGAAATACCATGTATTGGTTTACTCACGTAATAAAATCATATCATATCATGGGGGTTCAGTTGCACTATAGTTAAGTTATAGTTTATTCTTAAGCTCTTTGGTGCCACATGTGTTTACTGTTTTTTTTTAACTGTTTTTTTTTAACCACGGTTTGCTATAATTTTGAATAACTGAACTGAATTTTTCTTACCGCATCAGCAACAGTCTGTTTACGGAAGAGAGCCTGAGAATTAGAAACAGTAATACCAAGCCACCGAAAGGAAGAGACAGAAAGTATAAAAAATTCATTACATACCAGAGGAGTAGACGAAGACATATTATAAGATAAGAATTCACACTTGTCAAGATTCAGAGATAGACCAATATTTAGGAAAGACTGAGAAACTAAAGAAACCATCGCAGAAAGAGCTGATTTAGTAAGACTAATCAACATAATGTCACCAGCATAGGCAATGTAAGAAATATCAGTAGAACCAGAAAAATAAGTGCCTGCGATCTTTTCCCGAACAGTAGAAATACAAATTTTGAAAAGAGTTGGTGATAAAACACTTCCCTGCCTTACGTCTCGAAGTACTTTAAAAGTTGTTTTTGGAGAACATTTCAGGCCGAGGTAAGAATTAGAATACCCAAACCGTAGAAGGTAAATAGCCGAAAAAGTAACACCAGAAGAAGCCAAAGAAAAGAAAAGCTTGTTATGAACAACAGAATCAAAAGCCTTTGAAAGATCAAGTGTACAGAGATATACGCCTTTTCCCTTAGAAGAATTAGAAAGTAGAATAGAAGAAAGGACACGATTAGCATGTTGGCACCCCACACCAGATCTGAAACCAAGTTGATTCTCACCAAAGAAAGAAATATTTTAAGTTAGACTAGGTAAAAGAATATACTCGAAAACCTTGCTAATATTGCAAGAAACAGAAACTGGACGGTAAGAAGAGCAATCTGTTGGCGGTTTACCTCTTTAAAAAATTGAAGTCACCCTGCCACACAAAAAGTTTTCCGGGACGACAGTTCAGCACATTGGGGAGTTATATGCTTTTTAGAGACACCATCACCATCAATAGATTTCGACTTAAGATGATTCAAAGCATTCAAAACTCCACAAGGCGATATAGGCAGAACAAAGCGCTGACTTAGAAATATAGGGACAATTTTAACAAACGCCTTGCCAAACTTTCTATCAACAGAATAATTCAAAACGGAGAATATCTTCGAATAATATGCATGCCAAGAACTTGGCGGAATAGCATCACTACTTACATCAGAATCGTCTGTTTTACTTGAATTAATTATTTTCTCCATTCTTTAGGCGAAGATGGAAAATCAAGCCCCACGGTATCGGACACTTTTTAGATACTTCTTAAATTCTAATTTAGTTTTCTGTTTAATAAGAAAAACATTACCAGACTTAGGCCGACCATATTCTGTCCAAACTCTTAGCCAAAATTTAGCTTTATTTTTACAGGCCTTAAGGTTAGGATCAAGTGACCAAAGAGGCTTTTGGGTATTCTTTCGGATTAACTTTGCTGGGACAGAAATTTTTTCAGCTTCTTTCATAGCGGAGAGGATAGAACGATAATATTGGTCTATTTCATATTTAGCATAAATAAAATTCTGGCTACTCTGCAAAAGCTAATACGGAACATAAATCGTACTTAGAAGTGAATCCAATGTTGTAAGATAAACAGAAAAATTCGGATTATTCCAATCAGGCTTATAAAACCATTTAGAGCATACACCACGACTCTTAGATATACTCCCAGAACAAACAACAGGCTTTGATAAACAAAAAGACAGCGGAAGGTGATCAAGATCTTGTTCATCAAAATAAACCGTAACTGGCAAGCAGACAAGAGCTGCAAAACAAATAACTTGATCAGTGTCTGATATACTACCTGAATGGTGAATATACGTATAATCATGGGACTACCGAACAATTTTAAAAGCTGGGAGAGAATCAAGAAGCTGACCATTCCTTACATTATCAGAAACCAGATCAATATTAAAATCACAAGCAATAACAAAATGCAACCCATGATCCGTTATCTTTTGAATTAAAGTTTTAAGTCTATTACAAGCACAAGAGAAATTCTGAAGAGAACGAATGGAACGATCATTATACGGCAGACACACATTAATTAATACAACATTACCAAGACGCACAGCAAGAAAAGTGTCATCTGATTGGAAAAGCACAGGACTCGCACCAGAAATACTTTTCTTAAGTAAAACAAGCTAAGCCGCCAGAAGGGCGGCCACGCGTAATTTTAGCTTGACGCACAAAAACAACGTGATCACTGTTTCGTCTCAGAAAATTTTCGCTAAAGGGGGTCAATAAATGTTTTTGGAGACAAACAACGTCGTAATTAACATACAGACCATCAATAAAAAAGTCCTTGCCTGTCGTTCCATTAATATTAAATGAGACTATACTTATGTCCGTATTCATCTCTGAGAATAGACCCTATCAGTGATCTTCTTAATCACAGGGCATCGTAGGCTGTAAGAAGGATGAGATCCTCCACAATTGGCAGAGTTCGGAGATTCCGTACAACGATCACTGTTCGTAGGTAAATGCGGTCCAGCAGAACAAGATTGTAGATCTTGATCTTATATAGATCTTGGGAATAGACGAAAATTGTAGATGTTGCTACTTTCTGCTGAAAGACTTGGTGTCGGTAACTGTCAAGATTATTTGTAGATTTTCCATCATACAATACAGAAAGTACGACCTCCCCCCCTGCTTTAATCTCTTCTTTAGTAGTATCAATTCTAGAAAACGTTGAAGCACTTCCCCTAAACTGTCCGTTATCTCTCAGACTTTTAAGCCAAATCCCTTTGCCAAGTCCATGTAGACGGGAAGTTGTTTCGGAGGTAAGAATTTTGTGAGCAAAAGGAATCAGTTTCCACGTTTCAGTCCCAATATTCTTAAAAACTCATTCGATGTCCCAAGTTGCACCTTAAAGGGTTGGCTTAGGCTCACTGTGCAGGTAGACCTTGTGATGCTGAGGAATACAATGATAAAGTAGCAACACCGACAAGTTGGTATCGTCAACAATAACTACAGTGTCCCAAGTCTTCGAACACTCAACCGCTGAAAGCACAAATAATTAAGTCAGCATCAGCTTTACCTTGGATGGTTCTCAGACATTTGCCTCGTAAATAATCAGAAAGTGTATTGACGAAATGGGCTTTATTTTTCTTGCAGGAAAGAAATTCCTCTTTTTTAGTGGTCAGTCTTATTTCTGAAATAAACAGTACTTCCTGGGCAGTGACATGGTTTTGCTTAAGATGAGTCATATCTTTTGTCGAAGCAGCAATGTCGTAGTCATTAAAGACAATAATGGTGTCTGGATATTTGGTCGAAATGTACTTTCAGTATTGGTTTAAGATATCCGAAAATGTTCCTTTCTTCGGCTTGGGAATCCTGTGAAGCAAAGTGCCCCTGTCTAAGACGTAGGCGCAATTCAGAATATGTTTTCCCCAATAGTATCAATTTCTGAAAATCGCTCGATAGCTTTTGCTGGCTCTGGTTTGTTTATCTTTCGGGAAGTGCCAGAATCGTTGAAAATCGACGCAGGATTGGAGAAAAGTTCATATTTAAGTGAAGATTCTTCATCCATATTCAGTCTTTTGGATATAGTTAGAAGACGCTAAAACAGCAAAGGAGGGTCTAAACGGTGGATTTCTCCCTCTTTGTTTTGCTTTGCCATCATTAGGACTGCCTGATCCTTCTGTTTGAACAAATGCTCCTGCAGAGATTTCCCTTCCATTCAGTCAAGAATTTCTTCCCGACTTCCACTGCTTTGTTGGCGTTCACGTTTTCTGCAGCAGTAATGCCAGTAGCAAGGCTTCGAAGCTTTAATGGATCACCCTCAAAAGGAGACGACTGCTCGACAAAATCAATAACTATTTGTGTTTCTTTGCAGTCCCTCTGTTGCCTTGAAATATTAGACTCTGTGTTGGTCCCTTGGGGTGATACGAAACATCCGCTAGCTCTTGCATCAAAAAATTAACTTGAGCACAGGCTGGACGTCCCATTACCCAGTGAAGTTTCTGTACTTCCGTCATTTCTCTACCTCTAGTCAGTCCAGTTGCCGTATTCAGACTTTTCTTCAATTCTTATTCATGACTGAATCTGTAGATAAACCGACTCAAAGTATGACCAATCTTCTCACAATGTGTATACTTTTTTCGAAAGAATGGAAAAGCGTAAGGCTTGTATATTTAAGTCTTTTAATCCGTTGTAGGTACATCCTTGCCGACTTAGTATTGTTACTGTGACCAGCTACCGCGAGATAAGGGAGCATGTCTGAAATGTAGTTTTCAAACACCTATGTTCAAGGTGCTAGAAAAAAATTGACCCTCACAAACAGTTGAGCAGTTAAACTTTTGAAAGGATCAATCGACTAACATATGAATTCATTCTTGGGACATGAAGGCTAGATGGCAATCTTATTAGTTTCTGTAGAATTTTTCCCCTAATGGTGTGTGAGTAAATCAGAGTCTCTGGTTTAACCCCAACCTCCCCTATGTAGAACCGGATTTTACGTGCCTCGCTTTAGAGTATGAATAACATCAATCTATTCAGATGCTTATAACAGCTTCACAAAACATTCCTGTCATACCGTACGTATAATTATAAGGTTGCGGTAACCACCGTATATGTCAATCTTTCTATTAGAGAAGCAGTATTTATTGAGAGTAAAAAACATCCTTACTTTTGATGGCTCATAGCGAAACGTACCCATCACGCCCTTTAACTATTTAGCTATGCTCCAATTTCAGCTTGGCAAACCCTACCTTGGATCTTGAATGTAACTAAAAAGTTAACTAGAAGCCAAAATTGATCAGTAAGAGCACTGCTTACACGATTTTTCAAACTTGAATGTCGGCAAAATAGGTCAGCTTGTTCTTGCGCATCACCTCATCTATTGAATAATTTCTCCCCAAGAGCATTAAGGAACATTGGAGATGCGGGACAATTTTGAGATGTGTACAAAACCATTTATTTGATTGAATTTGCTTGGGAGGGGGGCCAAATATGCGAGCTACTAGCACACAACTTTTTCCTAGTATTTTGGCATAGAAAGTGTAAATTTTCTCCGAATAGATCTGACTTTGTGTCATAGCCATTGTATATTAATGCACGCTGTATATCGCGTGTGTATGTGTGTATTAGGGGGAACGGGGTAAACGACTCAGGGATGGTCAAACACAGAATTGAGTCCGTGTTTGTTGTCTATGCACCAGATAGTGCTATCAACGACTTTTTAATCGGTCCAGAAGACGATCAATTCAATCTTCTTAGAACTTCAGAACTTATAAAGGCTCAGAAAAAATTTCATTCCTCTTAGATTTCGGGCCCCAAAAAGATAAAAAGATGTCCTATGGATTACCTGACACTTATTTTGTTGACTCTATTCCTCGGCTCAAAAAAAATTGGTAGTGGTAAAACTGCAGTAGTGTATACTTCTTTGTAACAGTTTAAAAAATTGCCGTTAAGAGGTCGAGGAGGCTTGCTCTTTGTTCAAGTGTAGGCACTCAAATATTGCGAGGCCTGTTTTTGTCTGTCCCAATGAATCGTGAATTGGAATGGAATATTGTCAGAAAGTGGTGGTTTAATACTTTCCTAGCATCCACAGGATCTTTAGTGTCAGACGATGCTGCTTCGAATCAAAAGCTTCCTAGTAATTTTTTTCCTAAAGTCATCGACAGTTAGCTCTCCTTTAGTAGCAAATTACTAGTATATTAGTCAAACATCTGCAGAAATGCCCATTCTCCTTTTTTCATACCCAAGTACTTCTCGGAGAACAGTGTTTTAAAGCACCCTGGTAAGCCAAATGATTTGTCACTCTAATTTCAGTAACACTCATAATCTTGCTCTTCAGCCATCGAATGTACCAGCATTAGCTGAGTCATACTACATCAATTACAAAAAGACAATAACTCGAGATACCATTGTTTGAGCAGCTATAAGACGGTTTGGAATAGTGAAACTAGAAGATATTAAATGGAGGCTATTACCACCGTATTGGAAATGAGAGATATTCTGGTAATTTCGTGCTCGGATTCTGGAAAATCTCTGTGCTATCAAATTCCCTTTCTAATGAGAAATGTTATCACAATTTCGGTGGTTCTGACCGTTACCTTAATTCCCAAAATATTAAAGCTTTTGCTATAGGACGAAAGGACAATAGAGAAGATTTCCTTCAGTCTCTTGAATATATTAACAAAGCTGTTGACACTAATCCAGTTATATTGGTAGTTACTCTTCAATGTTTATTAGGTCATCACGGTTTGGATTTGTCCGAAGGAATGACTTTTGCTTCAACAGCATCTCAAATTGTTAGCGATTGATGAATGTCACCTTCTCTATGAATGGGAGGAGTCCCAGACATCTTTTCGTCAAATAGTAAATTTTAGAAGCCTTTTTCAAAGCATAAGCCTTCTTGCATTGACTACCACCCTGTTACCCATGGAGGAATATTTTTTGGTAACATAGCTACTCCATTGTCTCCCACCCCTATGAACCTTAAATCTTAGATGAAAGATGAACTAATTAAACCACATTTGATCTTATGTGGACCAAAATAACATTAAGGTGAAATCGAGCTCTGTCGTAGTGAAATTTGTATGTACATGCATATGTACACTGGTATATTTGGTATGTGGTATGTGTATACACACTGGTATGTGTATTTGTATGTACATGGTATATCGTTCACTAATAGATAGAAATAATATTTCATTAGACATTGATCATTATAATTCACCATTGGACAAAGTGGGAGACGATAAATGGACAAAATCCTTGGAACTAATTGTGCAGAAATTAGCATTAATTGTAGATGAAAAACTAACGATTAGTTACTTTTCACATGCTCATGCTCTTTTCTTTTGCAACATGACGTAAACGATGCTATTTCTATTGGAGATTCTACCACTACCCACAAAAAGCATTCGATTCCACAGTGAAGAATGGCGAAATTAAAATGTTGTGTGCCTCAACTGCTTATGAATGTAGTTTAAATTAGAAAAGCATCCGGTGTGGAATTCCAGTTTGTTCTTCCAAAAAGTATATCAATTTAGATGCAGAGGCAGGGTAGGGCAGGAAGCGATCAGAACCAGTCAAAGGAGTTATGCCGTTTAACGAATGCTATGATCTCCATCATTGTGTTTATTGGACTCAGGAACTCGGTGGTGATGCCAAAAAATAGTATTGGATGCTTTTTCCAAGAATATAAAATATGCTTACATTGCTTCCTCAGAAAAGTACATCAGAGAAGAGCAGCTTTAATTTTTTGGGGAAAGCTCTAGAGCAAAATCTTCTCACTGCTGCAGCAGAAGCATTGCACAATGCGAAAAAGCATATGGAAAAGAAGACCTCAGAAAACTGTTTGATGCTTTTTCTGTATTTAAAAAGTGCGGTATATATGACATTACCGAGTGCCATGTTTTAAATCCTCTTGTCGGAAAACCAGACATGTATCTTGCCGTAAAATTGGATAGTCATGATTTTAATGAATACCCCTGTTAAAGCATTGGTGTTGAAACAAAGAAAAGGTTCAGTGAACTGCTCTGGCAGTCTGTCACTTGTTGTATGCTGGAATTTGAACTTCGTGAGTTGTTTTTGGGTACAAAAAGCAATATCAAAAATACTTCTTTTTAGCTGGCTTTGTTTCAAATTACGCACTAGACCAATTACGAGTACAGATTTGTCAGTTTTTTTGATTATTCAGGTAACAAAAATTATGAATCAAACAAAAAATGTGGTATATAGATAGCGCTGTTAAATTGATTGAATCAACCACTTGGAAAGAAGTCACTTTCTCAGACCTAAAATTTATTGGTATACTGAGAAAAATTAAACTGATCTTTACGTAAAAAACTGTGACACACTGAATTCTAAGGTATAAGGTAAACATGAAAACTTTTGAGATTCTTCCTTAGGATTTATTTAGTTAACGCTCAAATTCTCTGAACCTCCTTGAAAAAAACCCTATAAATTCCAAGATTATGTTTAGAAGCCACTGAATCGCTCAATGTCACTATACATGTAAATCCGTGCGCTGGGGTAAAGATGTGCTCAGGATTACAGTAGCATTGCAGAACATTTTTACCAGGAACATCTGATTGACTCATCAAGGCTCTCATTAAGTTCAAAGAACATGCAAATGTAAGATTGGCCTAGTCAAACCTATTGATTGTTAATATCAACGACGATGGGTTTTCGCTATAGGATCCAAAGCGTAACCAGAGTTTAGTGTTCACAGTCATTGCAGGCCATCCGAAAATAGACTTACGCTGGAGGTACAAAAGAATATAGCAATTACTTTGGATAAGTATCCCAATATAACCATTGCAGAAATACATAAGGGAGTTGCTCTTGATTATATTCCTGCAAGGAAAAACCTAACTATTACTAATTTCGAAAGCGTTAGGAAAGTGGTTCATCGAACTCAAAACTGCAGTTTTGTGAGTTGTTAAAGACAACTAGAAACATTTGATGAATTTATGCAAAGAACAATTCCTGCCGGACAGCACTCAGATGAGTCAGTAGTTTTTGAGCTTTTTGGTTGAGAAGTTTTTGAAGTTTTTTGGTTCAAGATGGTAACTTGCTTTGCGTTTTAATGTTTACAGTTAAAATTGCCCACCTTTCTAAAGCAGATTTTGTTATTCTAGACCTAACATATCATGTACCTGTAGGACCGCTTAAATTTGTTTAAAATTACCCAATTTTCTAGGGCATATTTTGTTATTTCAGACCTAACATATCCTGGAACCGTAGCACCGCTTAACTTTGCTTTGTATTGTAGTTTACGATGAAAAAACCATGCAGAATGTGGTAGTCGCCCGAGTGCTGGTGTCCTATTTGACGCCAAAATATTACAAAACATCATTTGATGCTGTATTTGCCATTGTTAAAGAAAACTTCCCTGTAGAGTATACAGATGCTCAGAAATTCGGAATATAAAGCAGTAAGTCAATCTAACATCAATGAGAATGAATGTTCCTGGTCCAATGATCTGTTAAGGGTCTAAGGTCGTAGGATTCATTTTATGCGCAGTTAATGGCAAACAGTTCGAAAGATTTGCAAAACAACAGCAGAAAAATATTGTTTTTCTGCTCTATAACAACTTGTTTGTAAGGTATCAACACAAAATGAGGCAGTGTTATTGGAGAATTTTAGAAGGGAGGCTAAACACAATTTGATTTCAGAAAATTTCCTCAAGTCTTCCAAGTCACACTCTAGATAATCAAGAAGGTGGAATTCTAATATCCATTGGGCAGAGTGGTGGCTACATTTCAACAATATTTGACTTATTTGCAAAAGTTTGTCAAGACATACAGACGAAGAGTGGGGCTATTTGCCAGCAACTACTAATGCAGTTGAATCCCACAATAGAATTTCAAAGCCTACGTGCAGAATACTGTGAGTTGCAATGAAATGGTATCACGGGATTGACAGGTCCTTGGCGTCTAAAGGTAAGGTGCAAAACTCTTTTTTTAAGGGTAAAAGGTGCAAAACTCTGGGAAAAAACCATTTCAGACCAACAATGACAATTCTTCTCTATTAGTCACACAGAGTAGAAATTCCTGCAACTCTGTTAATACTGATGTAATGGGGCTCAAAGGAATGTACGTCTTGGTGAATACCCTAGAATTCAAGGGAAAGAGCTATAGTCCACTACTTGCACGTGTCTCTGAGCTGAAAGCTGAAAACGAATAAAATGATTATTATATAATATTTTTATTCATTGGAGTATGAACAATCAAATTATACACGTAAATCATAGAAACAGGAAATTAATCTTTATTTCGCTTAAGTTTGTGATCTGATAAGGCAGCATTTTGTCACCCATACTGATACTAACTATATTACGTCAGTCTTGATAATATCTACTATTTAAGAGCTTTTTAATGTTTTTTTGGGTGGGGTGGGGGATTCCCTTGAAAATCTGATTGATGACAAACAGTAGCTTTATGTTGCTATGTTATCATGTTTCAAAAGGGTTTTTCTGATCTTGTTTAGGCTCATGGCACATAATGTAGAAAGTACATGAAGACCAGTAGTTTTTGTCCAGAAGACTTCAAATCTTAAATGGATTAAATATTACTTAAATTGAATATCAATATAATGTAATATTAATTTTAACATTTTTTTTATATGAAAATATTTATTTGACTTTTTTCGACAGTCATTATTGTGTATGCATTGTAATCGGTTTTTGAAAACTGATGAAAAACTACAAAATGATGACTTCAGTTCTAATTTTATTTGTTAATACTTCCTGTCTTCAGGAAGAGTCTTCCTGATGCAGAATATATTTCTAACTGGGCTGTAAATACAATTTTTAGCCAGCTAGTGCCATTTAAAAGTGTGTTTAAAAATTCCCACCCCCCACAGCCCCTGGGAAAGGTTTGTAAGTCATGAAGTATGCCCATTGATTACTTATGGTATTTATTGTTAAGAAGTATACAGACATTTTTGGGGGTGGGGATCGGATGATTTTCCACTGTGGGGATTTTTCACAGGGAGAATTTTCTGTGGAAAGGAAGTTTTTTTTGGGGGGGAGATTTCCAGGGAAAATTTTACACTGGGGAATTTACCAGAATTGTTTATTCAAAATTATTTTTATTTGTCGTACTTTCTCTTTGCTGACTCAATTTTACATGTGGAGATGTTAAACGGAATCGTCCGGAGGAAATTTTTACTGGGTTGGTATTTTCTAGAGCAGTTGTTTCCAACCAATTTTGGGCTGTGCCCCGCCTAGGCATTTTAAAATCCTCTTGCCCCCATTGTGATTTTTAAATTTTGTTATTCAAAATTTTACTTTTATTCACCTGAAGGAAGCTTGAAAGGCCACAGTGGTGCTAATTAGGAGGGGGGCTGGGGGCTTGGCCTCTAGATTTTGAAAAAGATCCTGTTACTTCAATTTACTAGCTATTTTGTATTTCAGCTATGTGCTATATTGAACTAGCGAGACTGAATGACCCGTCACTTTTATTATTCATCCCTACGTTTTTGTTTTTCTAGAGCCATTAAACAGCGCTGTTACTTTTCTTACTGCTACTTTTACAGTTTCTTTTCAATTAATTTCTTTTGAAATGTTACTTCTGTCCTCATCGTGGAGAATACAGAATATACCGGTAATAGACAACCTTGTTTGAAATTCGTAATTCAGTTCCTCTCCACTGGTTTACCCGCTGTCAAAATTTTTGACTTGGGTTCAGTCAAAAACTAGATGTCAGCTCGTCAGTTTATCTTATTTGTTTTTGTGAATCTGTAATCAAACAATGAGCAAAAAGCGACAATACTTGTTTGACTTTTTTGTGGTGAAAATCCGGAAGAAAAATGAAGAAACTGGCAACAATGTCAGTAATCAAAGTGTTGGGTTACTGGACATGATTTCCCCACTTGCGGCAATTTTTTAGAATCAAGCGGAACATTAAATGACCCAGGTCAACATAAAAGAGTGGTCTGCTAGGTGTTGAAAGTGTGGTAATCAAGAATCATTCTTGATTCAAAATAGGTATCATATCCATCAATTGCATTATACTCTTTAGTCGCGGACCATGATTCACAGATACAAGCAATACCGACAAGTTCATTTTTCAAGCATAGTTCGACCTCTTCCATTTTGTTCATAAGTGACCGGACATTTGACACTAGTATTTTCGGAAACAAAGAGGGATGAGTGAAGGGCTTTACATTGCGTTCTCGAATTTTGTAGCCAGCTCACTGACTCGTTTCCAAGTTGGGAAACTGAGAAATTATGGTTTGAAGCATAGGTGAATCTTTGATTTCTTTATAATTTCAAACCCATTGGTTGTTTGGACCGGAGGGATTGGCAGTATACTGGTTAATATTGGTTCTTGCCAGTTTCTCCAGTGTTTCAGGAGGAGGGGTTGGCATGATGGAGGAGGGATGTGCATAAGCTGATTTAAGACAGGCGGAATGAGATTCAGGCTCATAAGCGGGACTGGATATAGTTGTCTTTGGCAACCTTATATCAACAGAGGTGCCTTTTTTTTCGCTCCTCGCTTTTTGGGCTTCACAATTCAGTCTTGGAACGTAGCATTTTGTTCTCCGGGAATTGAGATGCACATTAAAATGACAGTTCATGAAACAAAAGCCATCAGTAAATTTTTTACACAGAGATTTGTTTGGCAGAAGACGACACTCGTCAGGACAGCTACCTTGAAATAATCCACGCAAACATGGAGAAACGGGCAATTCTCCACCTTTCTACAGCCCTCACTTATTTGCAATCTATAAAAAAACGTCGCTCATGGATATGGTCTGTTGTATGAGCTTCTTCATCTGTATGGAGGGATTGAGGATATTCTATTTCAGTTTGAGTGGCCTGACTGGTACCAAAGGTACTACATTGAACAGATACAACAGTACTGGGACATTTTGAGGTGGTTTTGTTACCCTGGTTTAAGCACTTTACACAAGTAAAAAGAAAGAATCGTCCCGAGGTCTTCTGTAGAGCAAAGACAATGTCTGCATGAATCACAGCGCAGGTTGCATGCATGCGGTGTAAGCAATGATGGCGACTAAACGAGGGACTTTCTTTTGTCGGTTCCTCACATATGAGGCAACTCAGATCAGGACATGAGCAGTTTTTTCTTTCTACCATTATATTTTTTATAGCAGCCATAAGTTTTGGTGAAACGCCAGGAGTGGAGGGTGATTTTGTCAACAAGCTTTCAATTGGGAAAATATGTCTGTTTTAAATTCATCATTGCTCTTCTCGTTGATATTTAGCTGTTTTGGAATGTTGTTTTTCAACTTCAATTTAGTCAGAGAACAAGTTTTTGGAGAATCTTTTTGCGCACAAATTACGCAAACAAAGGTCTTTATCGAGTCATTTGAGTACTTAGTTTTTTCACAACTAAAACGAGAACATTTTATTATACGCTGCGAGCCACCTGTTTTGCAAATTATTTATCATAAACAGATGGCACAATGTCCCGGGTTCATTATAGATTCTGCTGCTGTGCTCACAGAGTTCAATTTTCTTAAGGTAATTAAATCTTTTTATCCAAATCTCTGTACTTATTCAGTCACTAAGTCCCAAGGGATTTGTTCAAGTATTTGCTATATATTCAAGCTAAAAAAATGTCAATAGCAAGTAAATAAAATAATCGGATTATTAATGTCTCAAGGGAAATCAAACAGGCTGAAAGCCTACATTAAAAAACTCCACTGCATGACTAATAAAAACTTCTTCATCAATACCCAATTGAGAGTTTGATTGGATAAAACGGAGAATAGCTGAATGCAAAAATATTATTTTTCCTTTGCTCAACTCAAAAACAGTCCAGGTCCAAAACATACCCGAAATAAATCCATTATCCAGGTAAACAAGTCCATCAAAATTTTATGTGCAATCACTAAAACCAGCGTCAAAGTCCGTTTATATCTGCACTCTCAATGTTAAAATACATTCCAAAGTTATTCCGGCTTAAAATTGAGCTAATGTAAACTTATTAGCAACTGAACCAATCTCTAGGATAGGATATTTGAAAGTAAGTCATTAAGTGGTAAGATTGTTAGTCGCGGATGAATTTTATAAATTAATGCAAAAAAAGTTATTCATTTCACTGGGTAGCGGGAGTTTACCTTTATAATCTCTAACTTTGACTTCGATCACTTTTTTACTGATAATTTTCTGAACGGTATCGTGGAACTTCCTTGGGTTGGAGTTAAATATTTTGCTTATTATTTTAGAAACATACTGCTTAGAACAATTTTAGAACAACTTATTCTATACACAATTGTATTTCTTAACCTTCTGAAATCTTCCTTTGGTCAAGTTAAACGCAATTCATTTCTCGATTTTATCAGATCCTGAATATATTGAGTAATTCATGTTTTTTTTATTAGATTTCACAATTTTTTTTTTAGGGAAAATTTCACAGTATTTTTCGAACCATTCCTTGCAAAATACACTTTCCATTTTGTCACCATCAAACAGTGAGAGCAAGGAGGTGTAGTGGTTCATGTTTTACACGGAGGGGGGGGGGGGGCAAGATACCTCAACGGGTGCATTTAAATAACAAAACATCCTAACTTTTATCGAGCATTCAGACAATATAGAATTAGTCTTGCGAAATGAGGGGAGGGGGTGAGGTAGAAATTGATATATAATACTTGTTGATTTCCAATAATATCCTCTCTCAACTAGAAATTCCTACTGATTTGAAAATCTTACTTGACTTCCAAGTTACCAAAGGCTTTGTTTTTCTTGCTTCCTTTTTCACTCGCAGAGAAAGTATGTAAATAGAGTTTTTAACATAGAAATGGTTTGTTCTGTATCTTGGATGTAAAAAGAAATGATCTTTAATATGAACAATAATAAAAAAAAATCACAAAAAACTTTTTAGTGTTCTGCTCGCATGTAAACCTCATGAAATTGATCTGATAATATTTTAGTATTTTATAAATATTGTTTTTTATAGTACCCATGCCAAAACATTACACGACAAAATCTAAGTTTCTTTTATTTGTTTTTAACAAACCCGAAAATAACTTATTTTCAGTTCATCATAGTTATTGTTTTTCTTCATTTTAAAGATATCACTGTTTAAATACAAAGTAAATAACTAATATTTAATTAAGATAATAAGAATAATCTTTTCTTGATTAAACGGTGATCTAAATCTTTTTACAATTTGATCGTCATGTTTTTACTATAATACTAGAATGCCTTTTATTTTTATGGGTAGCAATTGTTTTAAGCTCTTCCATTTCTTTGTTAGAAATCTTATTTTTCTTAATGTAAAATAAATAAGTCAAATTTAGTTTTTGACAGTAATTAAATAAAAAAAAACAAGTTTTTTTTACTGAAATAAGAAGCGACATTAAAAATTAAAACAAACAGAAACTATTCCGTATATGAAAAAGGCTGTCCCCTCCTCAACACCTCGCTCTTTACGCTAAAGTTTTTATTGTTTTAAAAAATAGAGTTGTGAGAAAGAGTCAAAATTTAGCGTAAAGAGCGAGGTGTTGAGGAGGGGACATCCCCTTTAATATACAGAATAATTTCTGTTCGTTTTAAGTTTTAATGTCGCTCCGTACTTTCAGTTAAAAAAAAATTGTTTTTTTTATTTAATTTCTGAACGTTTTTGAATTAATCCAGGTTTTGAATTTGGTTCACCAGACATGAATAATTAAAACGAAATTTGTATATTAATTTTACTTTTTTTGATTAAATGGAATTCTCGAAAGTTGTTTGATTTTATTTACGATCGTTTTTATTGGTAATATATATACGTAACTTACGAATTAACTTACGTAACGAACTTCTATATTCATGTATTTTTAATACGTATATTAGAAGGTTTGCCCCCTAGTCAATACCTCCCTCTTTACGCTAAAGTTCGAATTTTGTTCCAATTCTTTAAAAAACTATCCCTTAATCACAAAGGCCATTAATTAGAATAAATAGCTCTTACAAAAGTATTAAAACAAACTTTAGCGTAAAGAGCGAGGTATTGACTAGGGGGCGAACCCAATCATATGCGTAATAATTTCTGCTCGTTTTAACTTTTGATGTTGCTCCTTGCTTTCATTTGAAGAGCTATTTTTTTTATTTAATTTCTGATCGTTTTTTTTTAAATATTGCTTGGAAATCCGGTGCCCCCTTCATAGCAATGTCCTTTCCCCCATGAAAAGATCCTCCCACGTTCGATATTCTATATCCCGATATCCTTCTTCGATATCCTAGGACCACTGGGTCGATGCGATCACCCCTGGGAAAAAAAAAAAAATAAAACAAACACGCATCCGTGATCTTTCTTCTGGCAAAAGATACCAAATCCCATATTTTTGCAAATAGGAACTTGAAACCTCTACAGTATTTTTCTCTGATACGCTGAATCTGATGGTGCGATTTTCATTAAGATTCAATGACTTTTAGGGGGTGTTTCCCACTTTTTTCGAAAGTCAGGCAAATTTTCTCAGGCACGTAACTTTTGGTGGGTAGGACTAAACTTGATGAAACTTATACATTTGAGATCAAAATAAAAATCTGATTCTTTTGACGGATCTATTGGTATCAAAATTCCGCTTTTTTAGAGTTTCGATTACTATTGAGCCAGGTCGCTCCTTACTTACAGTTCGTTACCACAGACTGTTTGACAAGTATTGTATTTGATAACTTTAATAATTATAACGGTCCCAATACAAAGCTAGCCGTTAGACAGATTAATGATTAGTTTAATAGGATTCATAGAAAGCGTTGCTGCCAAACACCCGCTGTCACCTAATCCTTTCTCTGCAACTGAGCTCACCAGTTTTCGAGATGGTGTATATTACACATTCTATTATCTGTAATAAAAAGAGCAAAATTTATATATACTATTTTAATAAAGTAATTCATTTGAACTTGCTAATTTTAGATCGAATATAAAAAAAAAATCAATAATCTATTATAAAATATCATTCCTATTATTTTATTTCATAATTTGTTATTAAAAAATAATAATTTTTTATAAAACAATAGAATTTTATGCATAGTATCTGCGATAAAGCACTTGGTTTCAA
The DNA here is from genome assembly GCA_029168905.1 of Artemia sp. Kazakhstan ARC1039. Classification (NCBI taxonomy): domain Eukaryota; kingdom Metazoa; phylum Arthropoda; class Branchiopoda; order Anostraca; family Artemiidae; genus Artemia; species Artemia sp. Kazakhstan ARC1039. The sequence goes on from JAQQPU010004628.1 coordinate 28,766, forward strand.
TTTGCCAATTCTTGGTTTGATATTAAGGAGAAAGAAGAAAAATAAAAAGATAATGTAAGGAGGATTATATCTAAAACGGGGCAGTAATAAATATAATCATCTGAAAGGCTACATAATATAGATTTGGTTCAGTGAGGTTATTTCCACGGGATGGTAGCCCGTATTATTGGCAATATCTTTCTAATGAAATGTTATAATTGCACAATTACGACTTAGAAGAGGAATTAATATAATTGTTACTAGGGTCTTTTAACCCCAAGGACACCAGGCTCCTATGGAATTGCCGATTGCTTAGTTCGTGTATCTCTTTACAGCTTTTCGTATAATTATTAGCCACTTCGTAACGAATATTTTCAATATGGAATTATTTTTCTGTGACATGCTGTTGTAACAAAATTGTTGTTGGGACATGGACAAGCTTACCATCCAATTAAAATCGAAACTTGATTTTGCCTTGAGATCAAGTAAGTGTTATGTTGTTATTATTTCTTTGATTTTTATTAGTTGCTATTATGTTGATTTTAGTGATATTTTTTGATAGTTGATATTTAATATTTGTTATTTTATGTAATGTTGAATATATTGTTATGAAATTTAATAAACAAATCTTTAACAAATTGGAACTCTTTTTCCTGTTATATGGTAAGTATATGTATATCCGAAAAAATGTTCTCAATATTGTTTTAAGTTGCATTGACACTTTTAAGTGGAAAAAATTATGTATATACCAAAGATAAAATTGTTTTCACCAGGCAAAAAATTAGAAACCCTCTTAGAAAACCCCTTTACTTAGCTCTTTTTAACCCAGTAAAAACAAAATACAAATCCTTACACATTGAAAACACAAATTGTTATACAAAAATAAAAATTAAAATCTATATCCCTAAACGTGAACTGGGCTCATACCAACTTGTTGACTGTATTAGTACTGTATGTTTTATAATTAGTAACCGTTTTATAACTAGTACATTTTAATTTTATAAGGACTCCCATGTTTACATGGTATTGTTTTCAGTACTGTGCAAGTGACGTTCTGGTCTTTACAAGGTATAGGGGGCGTTTTTTTATATTTTAAATATTTTAATTCTATTTAATTCTATAATTTGTAACATAACAGTAGTTTTATTAGTCGTTGTTTTTCAGCTAACATTGCTTTCTTTAAACAAATTTTTTTTTTTATGTTTTCTCTAAGAGTTCGAATTCTCAATTTCAGATTTAAATATTTCTTAGACTGCAAAGAAGATAAATGAAGAATTGTCAACCAGCAAAGATTTTTGGCTTAAGCATTGCAAGTCTCTTTGTTTCAAAAATCTTATGGATTTAATGTCTCCAGTGGTTTAGAGGCTATGTGTTGGTCATATATTAAGCGTTCTTCAAATGGACATGCCATGTTTGGCATCTTGATTTAGCTACAGATCAAAGTTCACAAATTCAAAACATTCCAAAAATGATTATTCTTGATTTATCGTAAGCAATTTACGAGAAGCTCTTAATTAATTAAATTTATGTGGAAATATATTACAATGCAGCAACAATGAACGTAAGAGTGGATTGACAATCTTGACTTCGTTAGAAAATGGTGCTATGTATGCCAAAAGCAGTCAATGGTTAGCATTTCAGTAAATTAGGTGTATATCAATTTTTACCTTAAAAATGCCATTGGTTTTTGTCTGTATTAATTAAAAAACATATTTTTCAAAAAAGAAGTTTTTTCAAAGAAAAGTAAAGAACAATATTAAAACCTAAAAAACAAATGCTCCTATAGACGAATAAGTTAATCCTAAAACAAATGGAAATTATAATGAATGCTTAATTCAAACTTAAAAAAAAACGGGAGTGGGGCTGTTGTCTCCTAGACCTTCTAAATCCCAGAGCTTCATTCATGCTTTCCTGAAATGACTTGAATTTCAAGCAGTGTATTTGTTTTGTCATAATATCAATATCAGCACCAAAAAATTGGTATTAAAAGGAAAATCAAGTTTAAGAATAACAGTGGTACTACCTCCCTATCTCTCAAACCCTGTAAACGGCTTAAGCGTTATTTATTTCAAATAGTTCCTGGTAATGAACTGTGAGTAAGGAGAGACTCGGGCTAATAGCAACTGAAATTCTAAAAAATTAATTTCGATAACAATTAATACAATAAAAGAATTAGATTTTTCTTTAGATTCCAAATATAAGATACTCATTAATTTGGAAGTTATCAATAAAAAGCTACGAGCATGAGTGTTTTTGCCTGATTTTCGTTGGGAGTGAGACACCCAAAGAGGCAACTGATCTTGCCGAAACTCACACCATTTGATTCATCACAACAGCGAATCATGATAAAGAGTTTTCAAGCTTATGTCTACAAAGTTGTGGAACTTAGCATTATTTTACCCAAAAATGGATGCTCTTAATTTGTTTTGATTTTTTTCCTCCCTGGGATGATTTTATTTAACTATGGTTCTAGAAAAGTGGTAGATCTTCAATCAAACAAAACCTAAAAGTTCTGGTGCTCTTTTTAAGTGGCCAGAGAGATTGTGCCACGGAAAAGTGGTGTCTTCTCCCATTTTGTGGCATCAAAATACGATTTTATCCCAATGATGACCAAGTTGCTATCGATTAAAAATTCTTAGATGACCAATCAATTTACAAGTTCAAAAAAATATATACAGAGCTACCCAATTGCAGAGGAAGCAATGCCGCACGGTAATACACTCGTTCCTGAATGTCATTAAATAAAAAAAAAACAAGTTTTTTCAACTCAAAGTAAGGAGCAACATTAAATCTTCAAACGAAGCGAAATTATTAAATATTTGAGGGGGTTCGTATCCTAGTCATTACCTCGCTCTTTACGCTAAAATTTGAATTTTGTTCCATTTCTTTAAGAATGACCCTTGAATCAAAAAGGCCGTTTAATTAGAATAGATAACTCTTTTGAAAGTACTAAGAAAAAACTTTAGCTTAAAGAGCGAGACATTGACTAGGAGGCAAATCCCCTTATATACGTAATAATTCCTGTTCGTTTTAAGTTTTAATGTTGCTCCTTACTTGCAGTTGAAAAAACTAGTTTTTTATTTAAGTTCGCTTTTTAAATAATGCTTGGAAATCTGGCACCCCCTACATAGAAATTTTCCTTCCCTTGTGTAATCACCCTCCATGGAAAGATCCTCCCACGTAATCCCCAAGCTCCGACCCCTCCCCCCAAACTAGAAAAAATCCCTCCTGAAAATGTCTGTATACTTCCCAAAAACCAATATTATGTGTAAACAATGGACGAAGTAACTTGCAGCCCTTCCCCCGGGGGCAGTGGGGGAATAAGTCATCTTCAAAGACATAGTTATTAGATTTTCGACTACGCTGAACAAAATGGATATCTTAAAATTTTGATCAAGTGACTCTGAGAGAAAAATGAGCGTGGGAGGGGGCCCTGTTGCCCTCCAATTTTTTGATCACTTGAACTTTGAAAAGGGCACTAGAACTTTTAACTTTCGTTCGAACGAACCCTCTTACGATATTCTAGGACCACTGGATCAATACGATCGCCTCCGAGAAAGAAAAACAAGAAAAAAAAACAACAAACAAATAAACACGTATCCGTGATCTTTGTTCTGGTGAAAAATACAAAATTCCACATTTTTGCAGATAGGAGCTTGAAACATCTACAGTAGGAATTTATGATACGCTGAATCTAATGGTGTATATTTCATTAAGATTATATCACTTTTACGGGGTGTTTTTCCGTTTTTTTTTCAGGCTATTAACTTTTGATGAGTAAGACTATACTTTACTAAACTTGTATATTTGAAATCAGAATAGAAATACCATTATTTTGATGTTTCTCTTTGTATCGAAATTCCGTTTTTTAGAGTTTCGGTTACTTAAAGTTTGTTACCACGAACTGTTTGACATATAAGATGAATGGTTAATATAGACATCTATCTTAACGGTTAATTTAACCGAGTTGATTGACTTATTTTGTCATAATGTTTTGTTCAGCGACGTATAATGGCGCGTCAGCTTTTACGAAGGAAGGGCGGTGGATCTTTTTTTTTATACGGGGTAGGGGTACAAGATGCCTCAAAGTGTGCGTTTTAATATCCATGAATCTCCAACTAAATATAGAAAGGTTTGTGTGTGTGTGAGGGGGATATAAATTGGTCTCTTGTCTCCCTTCATTCAGACTAAGTCTGAATAAGGGTGCTGCAAGGCAATAGCTCCCTTCTTAGTGCAGGAAAACATTTCTGACATTAATTTTAAAGCTTCATAAACCTAAATTGATTCGTTGAAATTTCGTAAATTATAAACAGATAAGTGCGCGACAGCTATTATGAAGGAGATGTGGTTTTTGGGTGGGAGGGAGAATTGACAGTTACCTCCAAGAGCGTATTTTAATTCTCAATTTATAACTCCCATTCAGCCTTCATCTAAGCAGAAAAGAAGTTTTGAGGAAAGGAGGGGAGTTAACATTAGTATTTAATCCCTATTGAATGCCGATAATATTTTTGATCTGCAGGCCTAACTTTTTTATTGGTCCTATCCCATTGCAACATTGTATTTTCTATGCAGCATAAATGATTATATTCGCATAACCACCGGAGAAGAGGTGGAAGGGGGGAGGATGTATTGTGAGCCTCGCCAGGAAATTTCTTTTGGGGAGCTACCATGAACCTTGTGTTCGGTGAGTTCAAATGGTAGAATTTCTCATTTATTTATTTATTGGCAATGTTTAATGTTTTCCTATTTACTCGGGATGCTGCCCCTCCACTGGTGTCCATGGGCAATATCCCTATATAAGAGGTTTATTCTGACTTCACAATGCACATTTAAAATGATACTATAGTGGTATTATAAGTGATACTATAAGTGGAATCTAGACAATAGCCCTTCATTTAGCGTGGACTCCGTAACTTTTCGGTAACGAACTGTAAGCAAAGAGTGAATTGCACTAATATTAAGCATGACTTTTCAAAGACTCTAGACCCTAGAAATTTCAATAATAATATATATTTTAAACGAATCGGCCTATTAAGGAGACTAAATAAAAAGGAAATATTTTTGCTTAAAATAAGGAGCAACGTTAAAACCTAAAACGAACAGTAATTATTACGTATATGAGGGATGTTTCTGCCTCCTCAATACCTCGCTCTTTACGCTAAAGTTTGACCTTTTGTTACAATTGTTTAAGAATGAATCCTGAAACACAAAGACCGTTTAATTAGAATAATAAGCTTTTTTTTAAAGTTTTAAGAAAACTTTAGCGTAAAAAGCAAGGTATTGCAGAAGGGCCGACTACTCTCATATAGGTAATAATTTATGTTTGTTTTAATTTTTAGTGTTGCTTTGTGCTTTCAGTTAAAAAAGATTTTTTTTTATGATTTAATTTCTGATCATTTTTAAATAATGCCGTAAAATCAAGCTCCCCCTCCATGGAATATTCCTTCCCGACCACGAAAGATTCCTCCATGGAAAGATCCTTCCATTTAGCACCCCTCCCTTTGCCATAAAAATCCCCCTCCTAAAAATATCAGTGTACTTACCAATAGCTAAGACTACATGTAAGCAATTTGCAAATTTCTTAATTTACAGCCCTTCCCCCAGGAGTTGTGGGGGGGGGGGTCAATTCATCCTCAGAGACAAACAACCAAGAAACGATTGTGGCAAAAACTGCAAAATTCCACATTTTTGTATATAGGACCTTCAAACATCTACAGTAGAGTTCTTTGATATGTTGAATCTGACGGTGTGAGTAGAACCCCCTCAGGAGGTCCCACGATGACACCACTGCTGCCATCTACATTTTAGTGCGCATGTGTCTAACCATATAGACAATGTATTGATCCACAAGAGAGGAACTAAATTTCTGAGAACTTGATTTGCCTAATCGAGGGGAGAGAATTTCCGAGAAATTAATTTACATAATCGAGGAGAATTATTGATTTACGAAAGGGGAATTAAGAAACAAATATGGCTTCTTTGATCTTAGGTCTGAGGGATAAACGGTCTTTAGGTCAGAGAGAAAAATTAATATTCTATTTTTAAATATGGCGTCATTGATCATCCTTGACACTAAAGTGTCAGGAATTAGAAATGACATCACTTGTTATCTTGAATTTATGCGGGAGTCTAAAAAGATAGAAATTCTATTTTTAAATACGGCTTCTTCGATCTTTAGGTCACAGAGATAAATTAATATTCTATCGAAACCATAATAGTGTAGCTAGGAACATCTATGAGATGAAGAGATTAACGCGGGAAATGGTTTCCTAGGAATTTCAAATGTGACAGCGCAGGGATGCCAAAACAAAAGGAACACACAGAAATTACGTTTAGGGGATTAGTTGGGCAAAACCGTTTTAGACATTTTAGGGAATTATTTGGGCGAAACAGTTACAGACATTTTAGAAGATGATTTAGAAGATGATTTGGGGTGAAACTCTGTGGTCGTTATAATACACAAGTTCTATTTGAACAGTGTTGTGAGGTCCTCTACCCCAACCCCAAAGGGCCCTCCTACCCCAACCCCAAAGGGTCCTCCTACCCCAACCCCAAAGGGCCCCCCAGGGCCCCAAAGGCCCCCCGAGCCCCCAAAGGCCCCTCGAGCCTCCAAAGGCCTCCCGAGCCCCCAAATGCCCCCCGGGCCCCATACTTTTGATTCTATTTGTTTGCATGTCTGGGTTGGTGTTTGTAAGTCCAAGAATTTGCCTTTGTTTGTTTGAATGTCTAAAGTGTCTGTCATTCTCGGTTTGGGTGTTTGATTCTATTTGTTTGCATGTCTGGGTTGATGTTTGCAAGTCCAAGAATTTGTCTTTGTTGGTTTGAATGTCTATAGTGTCTGTCTTTCTCTGTTTGTGTGTCTGATTCTATTTGTTTGCATGTCTGGGTTGGTGCTTCCATGTCCAAGAATTTGTCTTTGTTGGTTTGAATGTCTAAAGTGTCTGTCTTTCTCTGTTTGTGTGTCTGATTCTATTTGTTGGCATGTCAGGGTTGGTGTTTGCAAGTCCAAGAATTTGTCTTTGTTGGGTTGAATGTCTAAAGTTTCTGTCTTTCTCTTTTTGTGTGTCTGATTCTATTTGTTTGCATGTCTGGGTTGGTGTTTGCAAGTCCAAGAATTTGCCTTTGTTGGTTTGAATGTCTAAAGTTTCTGTCTTTCTCTGTTTGTGTGTCTGATTCTATTTGTTTGCATGTCTGGGTTGTTGTTTGCAAGACCAAGTATTTGTCTTTGTTGGTTGGAATGTCTAAAGTGTCTAGCCTTTTTTGTTTGTATGTCTGATTCTATTTGTTTACATATCTGGGTTGGTGTTTTCAAGCCCAAGAATTTGTCTTTGTTGGTTTTAGTGTCTAAAGTTTCTGTCTTTCTGAATGAATGAATGGTTTTTATTTCCCATCATAAATAACACAAGGTTACACAACGGAGTATTGAAAAAAAAGAAAAAAAAGAGAAAAAGAAAACGCAATAAGAGAAACAACAAGACTTCAATAACAATCTATATACAGTATACTAAACTCTTATTCAAACTAGCCTACGATAGCTCGGTACATATCATGATCAGGATTGAGCGAACGCCGAAATCGAAAGATTCGCTCAGTAGCTGCAGTAGTCGGGTCCACAACGCTGTAATTTTTCAAAACTCTTTAGTTTCTCTCCCATGGTGGAACACTTAAAAGACACTTTGCATACTTATAGTAAACCCGACGGACTGAGCGCTTATCTGTTTCGGTGAAAAGAGACCAAAACGGCGAGAGTGACAGAACATGCGGGATGAAGAACACGGAATAGAGCCTTCCGTGTATACGACGGTTATACATACGTTTGCAGAATAGAAGTAGTCCGTATGCTTTGCGTGCTTTTTCTGAAAAATGCTCAACCAGTGCTTCACGAGTAGACCGCAGATCTGAAGCGATCGGCAGTCCAAGGTAAGTGACAGATGGCTTTGAGCTCACCGCAGTATCGCCTAGGAGCACGGTAATCGGGGTCGAATCTTTCGCGTTGCGACGAAAAACAACTACTTCACTTTTGGCAGCATTAAAAGCTAGCCCCAGCTTAGCATATTCATCACTCAATATATTGTAGTTATCCTCAACACTTGAAACAGACCTACTTGCGTTAAGTATATCATCAACGTAATAGATAGATAGATAGATAGATAGTTTATTTTAGCCCACCAATAAAACAAAAACATGGCGGAGTAAGGGAAAAACAAAAGAAAAAAAACATTACTTCAAAAATAAACGATTAAATTATATACACTATATACATTCACAGCTCGTACATGACGTGCAACGGAAGGAAATCGTAAAGGTGCTCCAGTGCACCTTTTCTAGCTTTGGTTTCCTGCGTTACCACAACTTCACGAGGCTCTGGAATAAGATACTTGTCCAAGAGAAATGTATTTCTCTCGAACAGCGGTACTCGTAACATAAATTTTAAATATTTGCAGAACGCAGATCTAGCCTTTAGTTGCTCTGTTTCCGTAAGCCATTCCCATACAGGGGACAGGTAAAGAATATGTGGGAGTGCCACCGCTCTATATAGCTTCGCCAGAATTTGCCGATTGTATGAATACTTCAGGGGAGCCAGTTTGGCATAGCTAATTCGTAGGTTTGACATAAGGGTGTCAAGGCAAAGAATTCTAGTTGCTTTCTTATCTCGACCGTACAAAAGACCTAAGTATTTAAGTGACGAAGACGGTGCAATAGTAGCGCTGTCTACTGAAACAGTTGGGTCTAGTGCATCCCGTTTCGTTGAGTTGAAAACCAGAAATTCAGTTTTCTTACCATTAACTCGCAGACCAATAGCTCTATAGCCAGATACAAGCTTATCTAAATTATCCTGCGATAGACTCAGAGAAAAACTCAACATAAGTAAATCATCGGCATAGCTTATTAGACTCAGATCACAAAGATCAAGGCTAAGCCCACCAGAGATTTGTTTTTTAACCTTAGAAGTCAAAGAATTAAATAATATCGGACTTAGAACTGAGCCTTGTCGAAGCCCTCTATTTAGTTTAACTGGCGCACTAAGTCTTTCAAGTCCGAGTTTCACTCTTATATAGCTATTAGAGTACCAATAGGATAACATAGCTACTATATGGGTGTTCACGCCAGCATCTAGCAGGGTCTGGAGGACGGCGGACAGCCTTAGCAAGAATACGCTTTAGAAGTCTATGGGCAAAAGCGCAGCTGAGATATTTTCGAAATCCAAACTGTCTGTGGTCTATAACACATTTCGATGCAATTTCGCTAAGAACCAATCTTTCCAACACTTTGCTCAGCGTACTTGAGACAGTAATAGGCCTATAGCCTCCACACTCATTCGCGTTTTTTCCTTTCTTGAGGATATTTGTAACAACCCCGGTACAGAACGAGTTAGGAACGGTCGCACTATCTATACACATCTGAAAGAGTAGTTGCATATGCTGAAGCAAAAGCGGGGAACCATTGCGTAGATGATTACCTCTAACACCATCAAGACCGGGAGCCTTGTTACCCTTTAACTGGCTAACAGCCCTTGAAACCTTATTTTTAGAAACCACAAAATAATTTCTCTGTTTCAGAAGCGAATCAAGACGTGATTTTAACGATTTATCATATTCTTTTTCCAAAGGAATATTTTTTGACCCGAAAACCTTCGAATAATGTTCTAACCACTGTTCTTCAGGTACTGTGGCACAATGCTTTGGCTGCACTCTACTACTTGAAAACTTTTTCCACATATTTTGCGGGTCGCGGATAGCCTCTTTCGAAGCAGTTTCTGCTTCCTCCACTTTAAGCTCATCCACACATGCTTTGTATTCTCTTTTTGTTTTACGAAAGAGATTGAAAACAGTACCTGACCTAGGCTTGCCAGATTCGCGCCACACTGAGTACCACATCTTAGACCTTCTTTTAGCATGATTCACGTAAGGATGGTCGCTCCATCCCCTTTTCCTAGTACCTTTCTTAATAACTGCACTAGGTACAGATGCAGACTCAGCAACTTTTAGCGCGTGGGTGATTTCAGCACAATATGTGTTGAGTGCGATTTTTTCATCACACCCATTGACCAGAAGCTGAAATGGAACTTTTATTTTGCCCAAAATTTCGTCACACGTCGACTGATACAGATCAATATTAATCTTTTTCCACTCGCGTCTTTCTATGTAACCTCGATTTCTTGATTTCACTGCGCGACTAAAAGGAACACGGAACTTGAGACCGAGATGGTCACTTGCTGTATGCTCTAAATCCACCTGTATAGGCGAGGGGATAGTGGAGTTTGAAAAGACGTGATCAATATTGCTTGTGCTTCCTGAGTTGTGAATGAACGTAAAGTTTTGATCTTTAGTGTAAAGAGTACATTCACTTGGAATACATGTCACAAGAACGTCTTGTAACTTTCCTTTCAAGAGAGGGTCACACTGGAAGTCACCGCAGACTAAAATCCACGAATTCCCCAGTTTCCGGAGCAGTCTTCCGAGTCGACCACAAGCCTCGGCATACCGTTTTTTACTGAGATCCGTGTTCATGTTAGTTGGTAGGTAGACATTGACTAGCGTGAAAGCACTGGATACCTTTACGGACAGGTATAACTACGGTGGATACCACCATACCGCGATGAGTGGGGACTTTAATCTTCACTCTCAGCCTCCTATACATGCTCCTCCATACAACGACAACCGAACGGTCAACTCCGCGTTATCAAGCAGAACTAAGTATATGTGCGTGGATACCGGAGTCGAATGCTCTACGCACATCGTGGCTTGCTAGAACAAGTGTATCATTATTATCGTGAGCACTGAGCAAAAGATTAGCTATCAACGAATGAACATGCTCGCGAACTAGTACCACTCTTAAACCCGAATTGTGAATCGGGAGTATAACAAGCTTCACTTAGGTAACCAAAAACAAGCATTTCCATGAGTTTGCAGAATACCGGTGCAACAGTTATCGGACGGTATGATGAACAGTTCCTGGGATCATTCCCTTTTTTGGGAACTGGTGTACCGACACCAACACAGAAAACATCAGGGACAAGACCGCAGTTAAATATCATCTGGTACATAAGAGCAAGGTGATTTAACACATTGTCACCCCCAATAGCCAGATGCATTCCACAAATATTATCATCACCTCGAGAATACTTCTTTTTCAGTTTAGATAGCATATGACGGATTCTAGAGACAATAACAACGAACCCGATACTTCGTTCATTTGACGCTAGGAGGAAGTCGAGCTCTTTTTTGAACTCATTCTCGAGAGCCTTGTTCGGCGGTGAGAATTCGGCGGTGAAATATTTATTCCAATCACTTTCACTTGGCAGAATTTCTTCTTTGCGAGATTTCGGACTCCTTTTCTTTTTAATATACTTCCAGACTGCATTTGGGTCACCTTCAAGCACTTTGCAATTCTGGTCCATTAAGTCAGTTCGGTGTTTATCAAGGGTCTTGGCGAACTTTCGCTTAGTATATAGCCTGATATCATTCAAGACACCTTGACGAGGGCGCCCGCACTCGTTCCATAGTGTATACCAGAATTTAGATCGACTACAAGACTCGGACAACTGTACATTCTGAGACCACTGTGGATTTTCACTTCCGATTTGAACTTTTCGTGTCGGAACTGCAGCCTTTTCGGCAGAGCGTAGGGCATGTGTAATTTCTGCACAGTAATTTTTCAGGAGTATCTGCTTCTCATTATCGGGAAAAGGCGAACCTTGTTGAAGCAGTTGAAATGGGACCTTTATCTTTTCAAGTATATTATCATACACGGACTTGAAAAGCGCAGAGTCGGCTTTTCCCCACTCAGATTTTACCACCCATTTATGGTGACATTCATCGGGCTGAGTAGGTTTATTAGTGACACAGAACACATTCGAGATGGGTAGGTGGTCGGAAGCACAGATGCTTAATTTTGCCCTACATTTTCCGTTTGTCTTCACATCTGCATAGCACAGCATTGAGTCAAGGGAGGATACAGAGCCGGAGTTGTGTACATACGTGTAGTCCAGGTCATTTTCAAGTACACGGAGACTTTCACAGGCAGCTACCAGAACCTGAGTTCTCGGGCTGTTGTCGCAGAGGTTACAGTTCATGTCTCCGGTTACAATGCATGACAGTTTTTGCGTAACACATCCGTCAACTGCTCCACAAATCTGTCCACAAGCAACATTGAATCTTGCATCAGATTCATCGTCACGATAATCCATGGGCAGATAGACACAGAATAAAGCTGTATCAGCAATTCGAACACCGACGAAGAAATCGGACTGCTTGTACAAGGAAGGATTAAGACTTCTGCGTACCAGTATTCAAATACCACCAGAGGGTCTACCTCTGCCAGAACGCTTTGCAGGAACACTGAATACGCTGGAACTGTCATTGACCTCAAGAAGCTGAAGTCCTTCTGTTGTAAGAAAGTGCTCCTGTAGACAGACTACGTCATATTCTTGTACTAATTGCTCAACCAGAGGTAGTTTAGCCAGAACTCCACCATTCACGTTCCATAATACAACTTTGAGTTCAAGATTATTCATTGTTTTAACGCTTTCTGTGCTTCAGGGCATTTAAAACTGTAACAGGGATGGTTTGCCGAACCACATAGAGCACATTTGAGGGGGTTCTGGCAGGGATTGTCCTTTGAGCTGGAGTGTTTCCCAGCGCAAGGGGAGCACTTTGGCGGATTTGGACATGCCTTTGCTGCGTGGCCGAAGCATTGACACTTTTAGCACTGGATTGGCATAAATTTGTATTCGTGAATCGGCAGCCGCTCATACCCAATCACGGGGGGAGACTTGATTGCACTCTGTAGGTCTTCACGCGAATCAAACTTCAGTTTTAATGACCTGGTTTTGCCTATTCCAGAAGCTTCGACACATTTCGACACTAAACTGCATAAGTCCTCTTCTGAAATACTAGCAGGGACGTGGCGAATTATCCCGAAGAAAGAGGGGCTTTTTACTCTCGCGACAACGGAATTATCGGTACTGGTAATAGCCTGTGCAATGGAATCGGCGGTCGCTTTGTCTTTCATGAGAACGCTCCAAGCCCTCTTACGAGGCCTCACTTCGACGATGTCATTGCTTGTCTGTCCGCAAAGTCCATTTAAATAGTCTTTCCTTGATTCGGGATCAGTCAGTCCTTGGGGCGGATTCTTGAGAACTATGGCGTAAGTCTGTTTATGCTTTCCGTTATTCTCGCGTGACTGATAGGAATTGCGCAGCTGATACTCAGACTCGACGAAACTGTCAAACTTTCGGCATAGCTCTCCCACTTTTCTCGTCAAAGTTGCACTTATTTCGCCTAGAATAATCGGTACGTCATCAGGTTGGTATAATACGAACCGCGGGAGCGAAATATTTTTTTCGTCACACATCTTAAAAACTTTTATTATGTCAATGACATTATCCGAACTTTTGTCTCTTGCAGTCACTCTCGTCGCATATTCGGCTTCATCCCAAATCACCTTTTTCGCTTCCAATATATCCGCATCGGAGAAATGTGATACCGCACTTTTGACAATACTGTCTATCGGGTTTCCAGTCTTCATCGCCCGCTCAACAAAGTTCAGTACAGCATTTAACACAAGCTTCACGCTCGCCATTTTGCTACGGAATGATTATTACGCAATCCGCCAGCGCTGAATAAATACAAGCAGAATGAAGTAACCTAGGAACAAAGGAAGTGTAAGGACCCCCTCAACTGTACCCCACAATTTATGGGTAACTTAATACCGGCGGGTACTGCGTTGCTTGCGGGAGGTTCCTTCCCCTCTTCTGCTAGTTCCCAGTACGCTTCTTAACAAAAGGAATAAAAAAATGGCACTATAAAGAATTTAAACTATAGATGGCGTGCCAATCTACCCGCGAAAAAAGATGACGCTGGTGAAAATACCCAGTGAAAAGGGCTTATTCTAACAATTGGAGAAGGTCAAACATACACTATTTGACAAAAAATCTATCTTTGGAGGGTGAACAACAACAGGAAAAGACCTCAAAATAATTCAGAAACTTTTTCCAAGTTACCAGCAAAGATACAAACTCAGACGCAATAGCATTGAATATACTACAGATGGCGCTCAGTTCTTCTTTCTCTGTTTGTGTGGCTGATTCTATTTGTTTGCATGTCTGGGTCGGTGTTTGCAAGTCCAAGAATTTGTCTTTGTTGGGTTGAATGCCTAAAGTGTTTGTCTTTCTCTGTTCGTGTGTCTGATTCTATTTGTTTGCATGTCTGGGTCGGTGTTTGCAAGTCCAACTATTTGTCTTTGTTGGTTTGAATGTCTAAAGTGTTTGTTTTTCTCTGTTTGTGTATTTGATGCTATTTGTTTGCATGTCTGGGTTGATGTTTGCAAGTCCAAGAATTTGTCTTTGTTGATTTGAATGTCTAAAGTGTCTGTCTTTCTCTGTTTGTCTGTCTGATTCTATTTGTTTGCATGTCTGGGTTGGTGTTTGCAAGTCCAAGTATTTGTCTTTTTT
>JAQQPU010004629.1:10668-23974 GCA_029168905.1 Artemia sp. Kazakhstan ARC1039
GCAAAATACCATGTTTAGGCCATCCCTATGAAAGTTTGTATCCTTTTTTTTTCAATAAATGATTTGATCTAAAACGGATTATTCCATCAAAACGAATACCCGTAAAATGGGTATTTTCTGGACTAGTCCAAAAGTGAAACCGCCTTGATAGTGTTAAGATCAACTTCAGAATTGGCATCATGAACTGAAATTTCCCGTTTAGGGGCATCCTGCAGTTTTTTTAGGAGCGTGCAGTTAAAGGTAGTTGAATACAGCTATCAAACTTGCCATTTTCAAGCAAGTACAATTCAGTTACTGAAACCGAAATTTTTTTGACCAACTACAGTTAGATTAGAACGAAATTCGGCTCAGTTCCAAAGACATTTCAATTATAAGCGATAAAAAAAAAGGTGGTCATAACGATCACACCTTACTTAGCGTGTTTCTCTAGAATATGCCATTCAGAGATCAGTTCATCAATTTAGCTGTAAATCCTGAACATGGTTATGTAACTTTAGCAGAGAGAGGGTGGATTTTGATGGTTGGCAGCCAGGTAGCCCCTAATATTTAGCGTCGACCTTGTAGACCCTAACGTTAGGATCTCTCTACTTTCTGCTTCTATTAAGTTTTACTTTCATTTAAAGATGATTGGTTTTCTGTTACATAATGCTGTAAGATATTCCTCTTTTCCTGATCCAAACGTCTAACAGATTTTACGCCCTGACTGGTCTACTGAAATAGGCTGTTTTTTATTCCACGGGCGATAAAACAGCATATTCTAAAAATGTTTTTGTAGTAAATTAAAACATCATTTCAGTTTTTCCTCGTCAGTCACAAGGTTTGTGTCATATTCATGTGGATTTTCATATTTGAAATATCTGTAACTAAGTATCTAGTTCAAAACAATAACTACTCATTCTGACTTACCTTCAAGATGGTAAGTCAAGATGGATATCTAGTTCAAAACGATAACTACTCATTCTGACTTACCTTCAGGATGGTAGGTTTTGGGTATATTTTGCACTTTGAGCATCTCTCTTCTTAGTCGAGCAGTAGTCAGCGAGCATGTTAGGTGCCTTGGTACCTCTTCTCCATTTGATAGATTTGCTGATGAAAGGGCTCACCCTATTCATTGCTTCAAGACGAGTTGCATCTCATAGCGGTATGCCAATCCAGTAGGTCAGACACTATATCTGGATAGCTATCTCATATGTGGTTTCCAAGAAAAGCACAACATAAACTGTTGGAAGACTGTCAGGTTGCTTTCTCCAATGAATTTAGTTTGCTTTTGAAATGGTCATATTTATTAATGACTAATTTGCGCCTCTGTAAGAATTCCCTCTTTCAGTTTAGCCTCACTCATTCTGGATCTTTATTTCAAGTACAACAATCCATCATAAAGTTTATCCATAGCTTTGACGAAATTTGTAATTACTCCGGATTACGGATAAAATTTTGCTTCTGAGACATGAAAGTTATCATACCACAATATAGAAGAAATTAAATGCATGATTTACATACTTTATTGGCATTGTGAAAACACTGAAACACAAAATACACAGTGCTTTTCGATCCGTCTTTTCACGTCCGAGCAAGTCCAAACATGAATGAACCTGTCTTGTGCTTGTGTTATGGTGAGTCTTGTGCTATGGTGCTTTAGCATGGTATTGCACATAAATTTTTTTAAATACAGCTTGAGAAAAATCACTACTTATTAGGTAAAGTTTCTATGACAGGCAAAAAAAATCGCTAAAATCATACTCTGAAAAGTAGTTTTCAAAGAAAAGCTCTGTCTGATGGAAAAATTCTGACTGTGTATCGAAATTGAAGATAAAAAATTGCACTGGGCTCACTCTTCAGATTTCTTGTGAAAAAAAACGTGTCGATCAGTGTAATTTGATAACTGCAATACCCCTGGAAACTTTAAGAATACTTTCTGGAACTTATCGATTAAAATTTCATTTAAAATCGTCCAATTGTTGGCAATTATACAATAATATTTCTTTCTTTTGCTTTGGTTTTTAAGTGAATTTATACTATATACTATACTATAGTCATACTATAAATACTATAGTCAATATCATGTCGGATAAAAGACCGATCGTATGTCAAACAAGAAGCTGTGCGCAAGGAGATTGAAACTTCGGTTGAAGAGTAAATAGTGAAAGTTTAAAGAAACTGGAGTGAAAAAGGATTGGTCGTAGCTGTGTTGAACTCGGGTGGATTGCTGCTCCAGTGTGTTGCTACACTGGAGCAGCACTGGATTGCACCGTATTATTCTTACAGTCTTTTATCATGGCTCATAAAAGACTGTAAAAATCTTATAGATTAGTGTGTTGTCTTCGGCTGGCTATGTTAGGACGTTTCGGCTCCTAAAACAACAATTTGTTTTTATGCGTGTTGTTTTTGTGTCGTCATTAGAGCGATATTTTTGCATAATTCTACCAACACACTGAAAGATTATCAGTAAGTTTATTTACATTTAGTTTATAGGAACATACTGTACTATGTGCAATGGAATGATTCTTGTTCGTTTTAAGTTTCTACTTCATTTACTTCCATCAGAAAACATTTTTATAAATATCTTTTGCTAATTTTTAGTTTTTAAAGAGAATTATTAAAAATTTGACTAATAAACCAGGGTAGCCGTAATAGCTTGAAAGAAATTTGAGTGAACAAAGCAAACCCTGCTTGTATAATCAAAATTATAGTTATTAAATCCATTTTATTATTAGGGTATGTCTGAAGGACGATTGGGGGACGTTACCTGACGCTCGCGTAGGGGGCAATATTGTAGACTTTCTTTCGTCGTCCAATTTTTAACTAATAATATTAATTATTATATTATTTTTTAATATTAGTATATTATTAATAAAAATTATTATTAACAATAATAATTTCTAACTAATAATAATAATTCTCGGAAATGTATTAATCGAGGTGTTACTGACTCTCATAAATTATGTACACCAGGTTGCGTATGCTAAACGTGGCGGAACTACGCCAAGTATGACGATGTTTGCCAAGTCTGGCACAAAGTTGTGCAGTTAATCATCATATCAAATTACCAATTCATATTATACCTTCAGTGAGTTAATTAATATTTAGTAGAAGCTATATAAGCTAGTATCATACTAGCATATCATACTAGTATCAAGTATCATACTAGTATCAAGTATCATAGTATCATACTAGTATCAAGTATCAGGCGGGCAGCTTCACTTACCTTGGTAGTATTATTAGTAAAGATGGTGGGAGCAGTGAAGATGCTAAAATAGAATAGCCAAGGCTCAGGATGTTTTTTCACAGCTAAAAAAATGTTTGGAAGAATAGGAAGATAAGTCTGCAAACCAAGATTAGAATATTACAAGCTACAGTGATGACAGTGGTCAAATATGGCTCTGAAGCATGGACACTCCGAAAAGCGGATGAAGATTTGCTAGATGTTTTCCAGAGAAATTGCTTAAGGATTCTTCTGGGTACCCGGCTAACTGACCGTATTTCAAACAATAGGCTATACGAAAAATGTGGTTCAATACCGCTCTCTAGGGCTATAATGAAAGAAAGGTTCAGGTGGCTTGGGCACGTTGTGCGGATGAAGGATGACAGATTGCCGAAGATTGTTCTTTTCGGCCAACCATCTAGGGCTAAACGGAAAGCAGGTCGTCCCCGTCTGGGGTGGGAGGACGTCATAAAGAAAGAATTATAGGAAATGGGAACTTCGTGGGCGGGTGTAAAAAGGGAGGCTTTGAATAGATTGGGGTGGAGGAGGAGCGTGCGTAGCTGTGTTGGCCTCAGGTGGCTTAGTGCTGCGGTGAGTTGTTAGTAGTAGTAGTATCAAGTATTAGTATCATATTAGTATCAAGTATCATAGTATCATACTAGTATCAAGTATTATAGTATCATACTATATCATAGTATCATACTAGTATCAAGTATCATAGTATCATACTAGTATCAAGTATCATAGTATCATACTAGTATCAAGTATCATAGTATCATACTAGCATCAAGTATTATAGTATCATACTAGTATCAAGTATCATAGTATCATACTAGTATCAAGTATGAGCTAGTATCATAGTCTAAAAAGAGAATCATTTATAAAACTTTCATTGTTTCACATTCCCCAGATTATTGATTAAACACTGGGAATACTAAACATTGCTAAGCCTACGATCGTTATACTCGTATTATAGCTATTAATGGATTATTCCATCAAAATGGGTATCACTGTGCGGCGCACATGGCGTTCGGAGATGTACACGAAGTGGTTGGAAGTTGGCACCCCTCGGTATTAACCAAAAGGGAAGTGCGAAAAAAAACTGGCAAAAAAATCAAATTAGTCAATCAGTTAGACTGTTCAGTTAGGCTGAACAGTTAGGCTGTTCAGTTAGTCAATCAGTTAGGCTGATAAGAAACAAAACAGAATTTTCTATGAATGCTTTTATTGGCAGTTATGTTTGATAACGTTACTGACGACGCAGTCACGTTTATGAGGTAAAAGATAGTCATCTTGTTTAGCTTTATTTTTAGTTTTTAAATACTACACTTCGAATTCCCCAACAATTAGATTGCTTAGAGGGAACATAAAACAATCTTAGCTAAAAAAAAATATTTAAATCTCTTAGAAACAAAAATAATATCAAAACTATTAACTAAGAAACTCCGATGGGGATTTCAATGGTGTACTCTTGTTTCGATTTATTTTTCGATATTTTGACTTACATTATTACCTTCAGTATGCCTCAAAATTGGCGTAGGAAGGTGGGATATAAGAAAACGAAGGAATTACTCCCGAAGTTCAACCCCACCCTGACGTAACATTTTCTACGATTGTAAAGGTCCGAGACGAGAATGGTTACAGAAACCATAACATGAATTGGAAAATTGGAGGAAATCTTTCGCGAATAGGTAGGGGTGAATCCCCATTATGCCAAAACTGCGAGATGGTCACTGTGGAAACAAGAAGGCATCTGATGGAAGAATGTCCTGCTAGGATTAGACACCGGCTTGAGAAATTTCATAATGTTATTTTTAAGCTGGAGGACATAGTAAGGGAAGAAGAAGTCCGATAGCTGGCAAGATATATGGTAAGGGTGGGGAGGCCGAACCCATCATTTGTTCCAACCAGCCATAAATGGAGCATAGTTTTTGGGGTTTGGAGGCAATGGGCCTTGAAGGCCTGAGCCTCTAAAGTAAAAAAAATTCTTTGGATTGGGACAATCATTTAGGTCCTGGAAGAACAATTTTTAGCATAATTCATTGCAAAAAAATGGAAATCTTTGAACATCAGAACTAAATAGTGACTAACTTTTTAGTTTATAATCCCCATGGTCTGTCCTAGAAAAATTCACAAATTTAAACTTTTTCTTTTTTGACACAGTAATGGGAATAAAAGGACGACGCGTTCATTTGATCGAGGAGATAAGCGAAACGATCATTTCCTTCCAAAGAGGTAATTTATGAAATTGTGTGTTGCATCCCATTCATTTAACATGCTGTGAATAACATTATTTATACTACTTTTCGCCTACTTCTGTAGGCTATTTGTTTCATACTATTATTTGTTCTTAACCAATTTTTTTTTAACGACTGTCTTATAAGTGCTTTGCATATTATCTTACGCTATGTTAACATGCCCTACTAAATCTTGCTGTCAAACGACTAATGCGTTTAAAAATATACTGTGCAATAGTTTATTTTTCATTATTTCTTTCTTTTTCTTTGTTGTCTGTGCCACTTATTTTTCTTGCTTATGCTTGAGATGTTATTTTACGTTGCTTATAATGTTGTTTCACGTGCTTTAAGAATTGTACTTTGGTTCTTGGATACATATAAAAATAACATTACCATTAAATAAGGTTGTATAAAATTAGACATTACGTTGGGCAGGGGGGGGATAAGACCCAAAAGATTTCTGATAGGGGGAGGAGAGAGGACTTTTTAACTTATAAAAAGCTTTCAGCTCTGTCGGACGTTACTTTTTCATTCGTCTTTGCTCCTCTCTTCAACATGGAATTTGTTCTGTGAGATGGAGGGAGTCGGAAAGCAAAAAAATATATATTTGTTTTTATTTTTCTAATTTTTAGAAGAACGTCAAATGGTTTCATTCCTGTGTCCAAGTTTAAAACTTGCCTTACTTTTTCGAATTCTGACCAATGGTCCGCGTAGCGCAGGTACGGACCTCCTGATTCTCTGCCTTTGACCATAAGTGCTATGTGTGGTTGGGGACAAATAATCCAAGTTTTATTGCTCCCAAACCCTTTGACCGATTTGTGAACCTTGAAATGTAATTTGTCTGCTTTTTTACCCTCGATCCAAAGAAGTGATATTTTAAATCGTCGCCCTTGAAGTTAATAGGTCATTGCAAATTTTAATTTAGTTCTTAAATCGATAGCATTAAGTAATAGCCATCTGAGTTACAGAATTGTAGTATTTCAGAAGAACGATTTTTCTGATAAGAAAAACTGGCCCAACCCTGAGACTGTATCTAGGGGACGCGAAGCTATATTCTCGAGGGTCGGAGGCTTGAGCGAGTGGCGTGAGGCGATTTAATGGGATTTTCCTGCTTTTGGTTAAAAATCGGAATAACAATAGAGGACTTCGCATAATTTTGCCGTTTATGAATCGTTCTTTGTCAGCTTTGACTTGACTTCTTTGTGATTTTCTAAATCTCAGGTTAGTTTTTTAAGTTGTATAGTGAAGTTTCAAATTCGAATTGACCTTTCCACAAATTAATTAAAAAAAAAAACTTTCCGAAAAATAATTTTTTCAAAGAAAAGTAAAGGCCATTTTTTAAACTTAAGCTCAGCAGGTACAAATACCTTGAGGTATTTGTTTCAAGGTAGATTTGCATATTCAATTTAAGTTTTACTCGTTTTAAGATTTATTTATTAAGTTACATTAATATCTATTGTATGTTTGTTTGCATTGATTGTTTATTTAATTTCTGTTCGTTTTAAGTTTCATTTATACTTCTATAGGAAAATATTTTTTTTCGTTTTAAGCTTGATTTTCATATTCAATCTAAGCATTGTTCGCTTTAAGATCTATTTATTCATTTATATGATCACTTGTATGTTTTTTGCTATGATTGTTTATTTAATTTCTGTTCGTTTTGGGTTTAATATATTCTTTAATAGTAATTTCTGGTCGTTTTGAGTTTGAATTTTAACAGGTATTTGAACCTGCTGAGCTTAAGTCTAAAATGGCCTTTACTATTCTTTGAAAAACTTATTTTTCGGAAAGTTTTTTTTTAATTAATTTTTGTTCGTTTTTAAACTTTTTAAAAAAAAATCAAATGTTCATTAAAGTATCAAAACTGGTATCAAAGTAGCAATATCAAAGTGAAAAAATAGGTTTGTGCCAACCTCGGAGTTTTTATTATCTGATGTTTGAACTATTTTTAACAAAAAGGCTATCTAAAATTTTATATCGGATGGGTTTGGGGAAGAAGGGCGTGGGGGGGGGGCAATTTACCTTCGGTCTCTTTTGAATCTTTAAAAGTGAACTAGAACTTTCTATTTTCAGTCAAATGAGCCCTCTCTGAAGTTTATATGAGCATCCCTTCTATAAGAACCATATATATCCCCCGAGTATAACTTACAACGCCTGTTGGGGGCTTGTGTCCACCCCGGAGTTTTAATATCTGATGGTTGAACTATTTTTTTAAAAATGGTCACCTCAAATTTTTATCGGATGGGTTTATCCATCTGATAAACCAAAAGACGTGGAGGGCGGTAGGGGCTAGTTGCCCTCCGATCTTTTTTCACTCTGAGAAAATAAACTACAACTTTTAATTTCTATCCAAATAAACCCTCTCTGAAGTCAATGCGAGCATCTCTTTCATAAGAACCACATACAGCCCCAGGACATAGCTTACAATGCCTGCCCCCCGGGCCCTGGGGTGGGGGGGGGGGGTGTGTCGAAACCGGAATTTTTGTTTTCTGACCTTTGAACTATTTTGAAAAAATGGTTCTCTCAAAGTTCTTATCGGGTGGGTTTGAGAAAAATAGGGCGTGGAGAGGGGGGCTAGTTGCCCTTCGATTTCTTTTGACTCTTAAAAAGTGAACGAGAACTTACAATTTTCAATCATTGAGCCCTCTCATAGTTTATTCGAGCATACCTCCTTCGATAAGAACCATATGTGCCCCAAGAGCAATACTTACAACGCCTGCCCCGGGCCCTGGGGGGTTGTGTCGACACAGTTTTTCTTATCTGACCTTTGAGCTATTTTTAACGAAATGGCCATACGTAAAGGAGTTTTTGTTATATGATCTTTGAAATATTTTTAACAAAATGGCTACCTCAAATTTTTATCAGATGTATTTGGGTAAAAAGGGCTTGGGGTGGGGCTAGTTGCCCTCCGATCACTTTTGACTCTTAAAAAGGGCACTAGAACTATCGATTTTCAATCGAATGAGTCCCCTTTGAAGTTTATACGTCGACCCCTTCTATATCAAGTGCCTCTGGGAAAAAAAAATAAATGGAGTGTGGGGGAGGCTAGCTGCCCTCCAATCACTTTTGACTCTTAAAAAGTAAATTACAACTTTCAATCTCCAATCAAATGAACCCTCTATGAAGTTTATACGAGCATCCCTTCCATAACAACCATATATACCCCCAGGGCATAACTTACAAAGCCTACCCCCGGGCCCTGGGAGGCTGTATCGACACCGAAGTTTTTTGTTATCTGAACTATGAACTATTTTTAACAAAATGTCAATCTCAAAATTTTTATCTGATGAAATTAGGACGTGGAGGGGGGGGGGCTAGTTGCCCTCCGATCTCTTTTGACTCTTAAAAAAGTGAACAAGAACTTTCAATTTCCAATCAAATGAGCCCTTTTCGAAGTTTATTCAAACATTCCTTCCATAAGAACTATGTATGCACCTAAAGCATTACTCATAACGCCTGCCTCCGGGCCCTGGGGGATTGCGTCGACACAGGAATTTTTCTTATCTGACCTTTGAACTATAATGAAATGGCTATTATAAAAATTTCATCGAATGGGCTTGGGGAAAAAAGGGTGTGTGTGGGAAGGCTAGTTGCCCTCGGATATCTTTTGACTCTTAAAAATTGAACTAGAACTTTCAATTTCCAATCGAATCAACCCTCTCTGAAGTTTATACGAGCATCCCTTTCATAAGAACCATATAAGCCCCTAGGACAACACTTACAACGCTTATCCCCCGGGCCCTGGGGGGGGGGGGAGTTTTTGTTATCTAATTTTTGAACAATTTCCAAAAAAACTGGCTATCTCAAAATTTGTAGCGGATGAGTTCGGGGAAAAAAGGGCGTGGGGCGGGGCTAGTTGCCCTTAACTCTCTTGACTCTTAAAAAGTGAACTAGAACTTTCAATTTCCAATCAAATGAGCCCTCTCCGAAGTTTATACGAGCATCCCTTCCACAAGAACTATGTATGCCCCTAGAGCATTAGGGGGGGGGGCTAGCTACCCTCGGATCTCTTTTAACTATTAAAAAGTGAGCTCGAACTTTTAATTTCCAATCAAATGAGCCCTCTCTGAAGTTTATACGAGCATCCGTTTTATAAGAACCATATATGCCCCAGGGCATAACTTACAATGCCTGCTCCCGGGCCCTAGGGGGTTGTGGCGACACCTGAGTTTTCGTTATCTGACTTTTGAGCAATTTTTAAATTAATGGCTATCTCAAAATTTTTATTGGATGCATTTGGAGAAAAAGATGTGGGGGGGGGGCTAGTTGCCCTCCAATCTCTTTTGACTCTTAAAAAGTGAACTAGAACTTTCAATTTCCAATCAAATGAGTCCTTTTTGAAGTTAATACCAGCATCCCTTCCATAAGACCCATATATGCCCCCAGGGCATAACTTACAACGTCTGCCCCGGGCCCTGGGGGGTTTTGTCGACATCGGACTTTTTGTTATATTATCTTTGAACTGTTTTTAACAAAATAGCTATCTCAAAATTTTGATTGGATGCATTTGGAAAAAAAAAGGTTTGGGGCGGAAGGGGGGGGGGAAGCTGGTTGCCCTCCGATATCTTTTGACGCTTAAAAAGTGAACTGGAACTTTCAATGTCCAATCAAATGAGCCCTCTCTGAAGTTTATACGAGCATTCCTTCCATAAGAACCATATATTCCCCCAGGGCATAACTTATAACCCTTGCCCTGGAAAACTGCGGGGGGAGTGCCCTGCTAAAACATATCATTTCCAGAACTTTCAACTACGTTCTTTGAACAAAATGGCTTTATCAAAATTTTGATTGGATTTGTTTGGGGAAATCGTGCGCGTGGCAGGGGTGTTAGTTGCCTTTCAATAACTTTCGACTATTAAAAAGGGAACTAGCCATTTAAATTTCCAATCAAATGAGTCCTTCTGAAGTTTCTACGACAATGCTTTCTATAAAAACCTTATGTGCCTCCAGGACATAACTTACAACCCTTGCCATGAGGTCTGTGGGGGGTTGTTATCCTCAAAGACCTAATTTCCTGAATTTTCAACTACGTTGAACAAAATGGTTATCTCAAAATTTTGATTGGATGTGTCTGGGGAAAAGGTGGGCGTGGGAGGGGGGTTAGTTGCCCTTTAATCACTTTTGACTATGCAAAAGGGCACTAGCCCTTTGAATTTCCAATCGAATGAGTCCTTTTTGAAGTTTCTACGACAAAGCTTTCTATAAAAACTTTACATGCCCCCAGGGCATAACTTACAACCCTAGCCCTTGAGGGCTGTGGGGGAGTGTCCTCCTCAAAAACATAATTTCTATTTGGAAATCAACTACGCTGAACAAAATGGCTATCTCAAAATTTGGATTGGATGGGTTTGGGGAACTGGTGGGCGTGGAAGGGGTGTTAGTTGCCTTCCAATCACTTTTGATCCTTAAAAAGAGCACTAAAACTCTTGATTTCCAATCGAATGGGCCCCCTTTGAAGTTTCTACGACGACCCCTTCCATATGAAGTGCCTCTGGGAAAAAAAAATAAATAATAATAATAAACATTGGAGCCGTATGGCCTTTACTATAGGCAACGCTATAGCGTTGCCTCTGATTCTTGGATGCCTTTACAATTACGTTAATTTTTAAGAAGAATTATAATTTGTTGTGCTCTAAATTTTATAAATCAAATTTTGTTTTCTCTAATTGAAAATATGACTGTTAGTTTTCAAAAATGACCCAGATTCCTTGAGTAACATTCAATTTAATGGAAGTATAGTGTCACTTGAAATTTTACAAGTATTTCCTAACTTAATTTCAATATAAAATATGCTTTTTCTTTTATTCGATGGCCAAATCGATAATTTATGAAAGGGTCTAATTTATCTCTTTTTTAGAGGTAAGAGCAAATTTAGTCGAACCAATCGTTGTATTTTAAAAATGTGTGTACAAATATAAAGAATATTGTGCTCACGATTTTGCAATTTTTTCTTCAATTTCTTGGCTCTATAACATATTATTTACTATATTCTCTTTGTGCAATTCTCTATGGTACCAAAGCCAGTGAAAATGAAATCTTATTGTTTGAATTAGTTGAGTTGAAACTTATACAACTATATACATCTTAACAAATTAGAAAAAATTGGGAAATCAATTTGAAGGGAAAAGACCTCCATATGGGTCTAATCGGCCATATGGAAAGCAGCTATGCATTTCGGTAGTTGAGGGTGCCCAATTCTTAAAGAAGAAATGTGGACATAAAACAGTAAAATACAAAAATAACTGAAAATAAATGACACCAAACATTTAGCAAAATGTAGTAATCCTTTGAATGTGTACTTATCTTTGGGAATAAGCTAATTGTTAATGCCTGAGTTTTTACGGACGAAAAGCATTGTCAAATTTAACTAATTAGTTTGGCTTATTTATTTTCACGGTTTAACGCGGCAACATTGACAAAAAAATTGTTCTGCGTTGGAAATTTTTCAGTTTTGAAACAATCAGTGAAAAATCTAAGAAAATTATGGTTTTTGGGTATGAATGAACTTAAGGTGGATGTAGGGGGGCAAAATATGTTTTTATTTTAGTGTCCTTAGTACTTCAATTTCTCTCTTAGAAAAATTGAATGTCATTAATTCAGCTTCCCAGAAGAATAAACTTCGAAATATTTTGCATAACGCTACTTAAATAGATAAGCCATATTGTATTTAGAGATGATCTAAAATTATGGTCAAAAATGGGTATTTTAAATATGAGTGATAGACAGATTAATCAAAAATTTTTGTTTCTTGAAGCATGCTTTTTGTCCTTTCAAAATCAAATTCTTTCTCTATTTTGCGATCGAGTAAGTGCTGTATCATTTTCGACATGAAAGCGTAGACTTCCGCGCAAAGGCTACCCATTCTGAGAGGTTATTCTAAAAATATATATATTGTTTAGGATCAGTAATGTGGAAGCATATCAATAACATGAAAAATATGGGAAATATAGAAAACTCCTGTAAACATTAGATTTTAAAGCAAATGGACTTTAATCCCAAACAACACCCACTCCCTCCCCCCATCCCGTTTACTTTTTCTCTTAAACAGCTGCAGAGGCTGCTACTCTCCCAAGTTTTCGAGACCTCCACTTTAGAGATTTTATAATTGTAGGAAGTAATTTAGGTACTAATTTAGTAATTTAGGAAGTACGTTTCGATCTTTGGAAGTATTGAGTGTGCCTTGGTTATGCCTTTTTGCGTCAATAAATTTCCTTTTCAAAAACAAGCTATGGAAAAGATTTTTGTAAACAAAAAAAAACTAAGTTTCGTTTTTTATGTACACGGCTACTGACTTAGGACTGTAGCTGCTATATATTCATGGCTGTACTCAATTACAGAATTGTTCCTATGGAATAGAAGTGCTTCTAAACATGTACTTTTGATGTCTGAAACATCCTAGAATAATCTCCTTATCCTCCTTTTCTTCCCGGTCTGGAATGGTCATAATTCGGTATTTCTGTATATACAGAATCAGTGCCAATATACTGATTTACATAAGTGTATTGAAAGTACTTAGTGTTTAAACAGAGAAATTTATTTTAAGTTGTTCTTTCCCCTACAAATTGTTTACTTGATATAATCTAAAAGAAAGAAATAGGGATTTTAATCTACTTTAATTTATTTGTCTTGTCCTGTATTTCTAGTTCCTGCTGGAGCCAAGGAAAGATTGGTACAAATTACCGGTCCAGGGGAAGAGAATATTGAGTGAGTTTTTTCTTCTTGCTCTTTGTTATCATTAATATTGCTATTTCCTTTCTTTGATACTGTTTCTAAATCTGGTTATTTGATTCTCTATTCATGCTGACTAAATTAATGTGTATAATATATATACATATATATATATATATATATATATATATATATATAT
>JAQQPU010004629.1:24309-46704 GCA_029168905.1 Artemia sp. Kazakhstan ARC1039
TTAAAAAAGTTCCAGTGATAAATTTACTTCTTAGGTGGTAGGGGATTCTGAGGAATAGGGATGTGGGAAGTTTTGAAGTTTAAGGGTGGTAATACCTCTAGCTCAAAGACTACTTCTGTTACTACTAACTCATTGTAGCACCAAGACGCCTTAAACCAACACAACTACGCGCACTCCTCCTCCATCCCAATTTATTTAAATCATCCCTCTTTACACCCTCCCACAATCTCCATTAAACCTTTTCAAGGAGCTCAAGCTCCTTGTCCACCCTAATTTGTTCAAAGCTTTACTCTCTACTCCCTCCCGTTACGTGCAAATTTCATTTAAATCCTTTCTCATGGCCTTTTGTTTACCCTATTGGGTATCACTTTTTTTGACCTATCATCCTTAAAAGATGATCTATTCACCCCCATCTTTCTCTCATCATAGAGCTAGCAAATGGGATGGA
Source organism: Artemia sp. Kazakhstan ARC1039 (assembly GCA_029168905.1). Taxonomy (NCBI): domain Eukaryota; kingdom Metazoa; phylum Arthropoda; class Branchiopoda; order Anostraca; family Artemiidae; genus Artemia; species Artemia sp. Kazakhstan ARC1039. Next base: position 24,758 of record JAQQPU010004629.1, read on the forward strand.
GCCACATTTTTCGTGCACCTTTTTGTTTGAATGCAAGTTTGAAGACTGACGTTGCCAAATGGCAAAGAGCTTCAACGCTAGATTTGTGCTCTCCTGTGAAACTTTGAAGATGTGAGATGTTCTTTTTGGGGAGATTTGCTTGTTGCTCATGAATCCTCTACATTGTGAATTAAGAAATAACTTTGTTCGTGAAACTATCTTTATATATATGAAAAATCTCCAGTGAAAGACAAACTCAGGCTCTTTACAAAAAAGACCCTCAAATAAAAGCACCCCTTTGCCCCAGCAACCACTGGGAAACTAAAAAACACTTTGGAACCAAGAACTCCAAGAACAAAGATTAATATTTTCAACGACCCACTATAACATTTGAAATATTCTTATCATTAATAATCGGGGGGGGGGGGGGCAGATGAATCATCAACAGGGCTTATTGTTATCTAAACTTGGTATATGAATAGGCTACAGCTTTTAGCCCGTTCCGATAGGTGTCCAAAAATAAGGAAAATAGTCTGTCTTATTTAGTTTAAAATTTTTACACTAGCAGGTACCTGCTAGTGTAACCTCTTTAAGCCCAAACCTCTTTAACCTCTTAATGGACTAATCAACTTTAGTTTATTCTAAAAATAAGTAAAGCACAAGTAGCCACTCATGGGCCCGCACAATCCTGGCACTCGGTAGGGGGGGGGACTTTTGAATGGAGAGGGGAATTTAAAAATATTAAAGTATGCATCTATAAGTCGTAACCTTTTCTTATATGGATATTTCTTTCGACTAAATCAGTGTGAGATTGGTAGCAAGCAGGATCTTCGTTCCTGAATCTTTGACAAGGACGTCACGTCCTTTGACCAGTTAGTTGTCTTTTTTGTTAAACAAAATCTATCTGTAGAAAACTATAAATGGTGTCTCTATGAAGTCTGAGTGTAAAAGTATCTTTGAAAAGGTCTGTTACCCCATGGGCAAGCCCAAATCTCATTGGGGCTACCATGCCCTTCCGCCTCCTGTTGATGTGCCACTACACCACCCCCCACCCCCCCTTCTACATAGGGCGTTTAGTCATTTTAACTAATGCACCCGAGTGTTCGAAAAACAAATGCACCCGAGTATTGCCATATAACCTGGAGATATAATGGATGCATCTCATAGCACCTCCCCACAGGGCCGTATCCAGGGAGGGGGATGGGATTTGGACCCCCCCCCCCCACCTCCCGAAATTCTTGTCCGATTCGTAAAAGCGTAACAGAAGTGCACATAAACAAATTTGTAATGCAATTTTAAAGTTTTATTGTAACCCCTCCCTCAAACGAAATCCTGGATGCTCCCTTGCCTCTCCATCAATCACACATGTCGAGTTTTCTGCATTAGAAGTTAAGAGCTGTCGTCTAAAAGATTCTGCAGCAGATACTTATGCAGAAGGGTTTGAGTTCTTTGGACTGTTCTCAAAAGTGCAACTATTGTTCCCGTTTCTTCCATATAATTTGCTTATTTCTCGAAAAAAAACTCCCCTCCCCCTTAAAATAGACATTCTTTGTTCTTTCTATTCCTTATGGTAAGCTTTTTAGAACCATCCTATCATGGATTCAAGTGAAGCCAATAGACGTGCATTTATCTTATATTAGCATATTTCTGTAACTCTGTTTTAATGTAGTTGTCCTTTTTTCTTTTACTTAGTCTATTTCATCAAGACAAGACAGCTGTCGAACTCAAAACTACTTTCAGGTAAAGTTTCACATAGTTAAGACTTTCGTCTAAATATGTTTCCAGAAAAGCCATTATATGCGCTTTTTCACCTTGAAGCGATCGGAGCTCGATCAAAGAAAGGGCTATTTGGGCTGTGACTTCTAGATACTTATGCTGTTTAGCTGAAATGTCTACTTACAGTTTATTTCTATTTAGTATTACAGTCAGTTCTAAAGGCTTCTAACTAACTTAAAGAAAATCCTAGTAACTAAAGAATAGCAATAGAGCAATGTTGCCATATTTTAAGCTTGAAATCGTAAAAGGCAAAATGGGGCTTGTAAATTATCCTGTAAGATGTTTTCGACTGGCAAGATTTGTATTACCAGCAGCAGTCATCTGGTATGACTGGTAATGACTGTATTACCTGTATGACTGTATTACCAGCAGCAGTCTTCTGGTGGGTAATGATTGTATTACCTGTATGACTGTATTACCAGCAGCAGTCTTCTGGTGGGTAATGATTGTATTACCTGTATGACTATTACCAGTAGCAGTCATCTGGTAATGCAGAAATGGCCTCTGGTGAAAAATCGTGATATTTGTCATCCAGTAATGTATTTATTCTATAATATATATGTGGAAAATATATTTTTAATAAATACCAAGTCAAATTTGTTTATTCTAATCTCACTTCTCAGATAATCCTAATCTCATTTAAATGTACTTAGTCCGTGTTATTTCTGAACAAAAGTTGGACTATATAGAAGACATTATTTTTGTCCCATTTGAAAAAAAAAATCTGAAGGTTTTGACGCATGCTTTAGGCACTTTTGAAGTTTAAAGAGCTTATATCCGTGTTTTGGTGCCACTATCCATCCTTGGGCTACGCTATTGCTGATGTGCAGCATCAAATTTTAAAGAATCAGTCGTCAGGTTTTGAATCTTGTTCTTCTTCTGAAAAATCAGCTCCTGGATTTGGACTCTTTTCAGCTTCGGGGCGTTTTCTACTGATGCTTCCACCACCAGTACAGGCTTGTATTGGTGTTGTGGCCAATACAGGCTTGTATTTGCATCGCCGACGTAAACCAAAAGGTTATTTTTTATGTTTTTTAATCACACAATTGGGATCTAATATAGTAACATATTTATCTTGGCCTGCTAAACCAGCAAAATATTAAAACGATCATCTAGTAAAATACTTTTTTAATTACTTTGGAAAATGAGTATGGTGTTTAGCAAAATAATCTAGCAATCTGAAATATTCTAGTTTTATAACCAGCTGTTTTGTCTCAGTTTTTGGGATAAGAATTCGGCTATTTTTTTTAGCCTGTGATAGGTCTTGGTAAGAAAGAGTTGTCATTTTTTCCCTTCCTCCCCTCAGATTTTTTTGCCATTAATCGATTTAAAGTTCATTTTAGTTCTTGGGCTTTTTTTTTTTTTTTTTTTTTCTTTTTTTTTAGTGCACTAATTTGTGTTAAATTTTTAATGACCATTTTTATGCTAGATTGTTATTTCTTTAACTTTTGCCTTGCTGTATTGGTTTCTTCTTTGTTTCGCTTTCTTTGTTTTCTCTTACTGAACATATGAAGCGGACTTAACTTTAAAATAACTTATTTGAAAAAAGTTTAATTGATGCGGTAGTCCTCTGTCTAGTTTTGTGTTTTTGGGTTGTTTTTTTTTTAGGTGGATTTTTTTTCTTCTTGCGTTGGGTCTCTTAAAGTTCGGAATCCTTTCAAATGTTTTATTTTCATCTACCTGTTTCATTTTTGTTCCTCTCTTTTTCCTGGCCATAGAGCTTTCCGGAGGAGACTCTGTTGGAGTGGTTTTTGTTGTGAATCTGTTGATTGATTCGGCTCTATTAGAGCTTGTGATAGCCTTTTGAAAATGGATATTATCTTATCTTAGTTTTAGAAGGTACATAAGTATCTAAGAATATTTTTGCACAGCGAAATCTTGCTTTGTTATTCTTACTACTTTCCCCTTGTCTGAAATAGCTATAGTTAATTAATTTAGATGTACCTGTAACAAATACGTAAACAAAAAGTCATGATGAGCTCAGACGTTGGTTGAAATATTTTTCATGTCGAATAACGCGTTTAAAAAAATTACCTCTTTTTTAGAAATAGAGTAGTGCATCTTATTTAGATGTACTTAAGAAAAGTATTATAAATAGTAAGGATGTACTGCAGGGATATTAAATCTTGTTTAATTTTTTTTCAATTTTGTCAAATTTAAATTTATTTAATTTGTGCCAGAAACGCAAAAGAATTGATTGCTGATGTTATTCGTCGAAACGCTTCGCCTGTACGAACTGAAGGTATTGGGCACCAAATGCGAGCAGACTCTTCGTCGAGCGTCAGCAGCTCTGGACTTGATGACAGTCTGGTATCTGGCCATAAAAGTAAGATACAGTTTTCTCTTCTGTTTTTTTTATCTATTGTTGTAGAATTTGGTTGTTCTTTGCATGTTTCGAGATCTTTCACAAACGATATCAGGACTTGGCCATTTTCCTTGTTGCCGAATCTGAAGGATCTAAAAATTAAATTTGAATTGACAGTTTTCTATGGTGTATATTACTTTGTTTTTGACAAACATCATAGGCAGCGCAAATGCGCTGCTAAAGTAAAGAGTGAAGTGGGCTATGTATTTTTTCATGGCACTTCGTGTGGAAAGATTTGTTGTAGAATCATCGGAGGGGGCATTTGATTGGAGCTTAAACTTCTAGTCCCCTTTTCAAGAGTCAAAAATGACGTGAGGGCAAGCACGACTATGCCTCTGACAATGACAATGACGTTGCTGCTGTGACACCACTACTGCTTACAAACGCGTTTTTGTCATGAATTTTCATGAATGACCCTCTTAGCTGATACATTAAAGTACACAAAGATGTATTAAACTGTTATATATGTTTTTAATTGATTAAATTGCTTATCATTACAACTGTTGACTATATCCAAAAAAAAACATATATCATATAAGACTATATAAATGACTATAAACTTGAGAGCAAATCAATTTCAATCTTACTATACTTCGAGAACACTATACCATACATGATACATTACTATACTGACTATACCATGCATAATAGATATAGAATAACTACAAATTGAAGAAGTGAAAAAAAAAGTAGGAAGAATAAAAATAATTAAATACCTAATTTATAGGCAGTGTAATTTCAGAAGGTATTTAGAACTTTTGCTCTGAGCATAGTACAAAGAGTTATATTTTTATTTTTTTTATTTTTTGTAATTTTTTTATGTGTATTTCTTTACTTGGAACTTACTCTACTTGTTTTTTTAAGTGTTCATTTGTTATGCAAGGACTTTAGTCAAACAGTTCGCGGTAACAAACTGTAAGTAAGGAGCGAGCCGGCTCAATAGTAGCCGAATCTCTAAAGACGGAATTTTGATATTAACAGATGCCTCAAACGAATAAACTTATTATGCTGATTCCAAATATATAAGATTCATCAAGTTTAGTGTTACCCATCAAAAGTTACGAGCCTGAGAAAATTTGTCTAATTTTTGAAGTAAGTTACGAGTCTGAGATTTTTTTTTTTTTTTAACTAATTTTTAAAGTAAGGGGGGAAACACTCCCTAAAATTAAAGGAATCTTAAATGATTCCTAAAAAAGTTTCTATTGTTTTAAAAAGTAGAGTTTTGACAAAGAGTCAAACTTTAGCATAAAGATAGGGGCGTTGGGGAGGGAACAGCTCCTTTCATATACAGAGTAATTTCTGTTCGTTTTAAGTTTTAATGCCGCTCCTTACTTTCAGCCAAAAAGAACTTGTTTTTTTTAATTTAATAAACACACGAGTTCATTTATCTCTACAAAAAGCTTTAGAAATTTAATTATATCTAATTCTTTTTTTTTCTTTTTTTTTCTTCTTTTTTTTATGGAAGCTGGGGTTGTAAAAACGAATTGTTGGTAGGAAAGATTGTTGCGACCGGGAGTGGGGTAAGTGCAGGATTTTTCCCCCTTTCTTTATTTTCTTTTGGTATCTTTTTTATTTCCCCCCTTCTTAATGCTATAATATATGTAAGAGGGTGATATACACCGAACAAGCGAAAGCTTGAGGTTTTTTTTCAATATCCCCTATGTTTAATCTAAATCTAATCTGCCTAGTTATACTTGTAATTTTTTATTATGAAATTGATAATATAATTAACTTTATGGTTGATTAAAAATCAGTTGTTATTAAACAAATAATTATATATAATTAATCGATTATAATATAATTGTAGGTAAACGCGCTTCTTATGATCAATCTGGCATGGAGTATAGATACACTGTTACATTTGGAGAAAAGTCAGTAAAAATCGTGGGGAAAGATTTCGAAATGGTTCAGGTATTTATGGTTATTTTCTTCTTTTTTTCAGTTTTACATCTACATTTTTTATCAATAGTTGAATGTCTCTTGCGAAGCTAAGAGGATGCTCTTTATGCTATTTGATCAGTTTTAAATTTTATGTTCATAAGTTATTTTAATTTTAAGTTTTTTATTTTAATTTTAGTTTTTAAATTTTAAGTTCATATGTTTATTAATCCACATTCACAAACAAATAAATAAATTAAACAACACTTTCGCGCTGGAGAAAACCTATGAAGGTTTGCGATCGCGCGAAAGTCCACGTAACTACTTACCTATTGACTCAACTATTTACATAAACCTCAACTATTTAACTAAAACTGTTATAAATACACCAAAAATAGATAAACTATAACCTATATATATGAAAAAAAATATATAGATAAATAAATAAATAACTGAATTAAAAATAATAATAGATAAAGAAAATATAAAAGAAAAATAATAATAACAAATCCAATCTCAATCACTCATAATACTCAACTCCCTCTCCCCTCTCCACCCTTCCCTTCCCACCTTACCTTAGCCCCTACCCACCCTTACCTTCCCAGCCCACCCTTGCCTCTCCAGCTCCTCTTCCTCCCCTACTCAACCTAGCAGCCATAATATAATTTGACAAATTCCCCCTAAAAAATAATACTTTTAAACTCTTTTTAAATTGAGGTATATGTTCCGCTGCTCTAATGCTCAATGGTAGCTCATTCCATACTGATGGACCCAGGTGTTTCACTGAAAATGAAGACCTGGTACCACGAAGCAAATCAATTAAAAAGAATTTATCAATGCTAAACATTCTGATAGATCGTTGGGTCAACATCAGGGTTGCCACCCCTTGTGATATATCACTATTTCTAGTGATTTCTTATATTGCCTAAAAAAAATCACTAAATCGGCACATAAATCACTAGATTACTGGAAAAATCACTAAAATCTAGTAATTTTTCACCATGCGGCAACCCTGGTCAACATTTGCATTTTTTTTCTTTTTTTCTGCCACAGTTTTTGAGTTCACTCAGAGTAATCTTTCTTTTCCGGGGGAGGTGGAAATCAGAAGTTGTTTCTATTTATTTTTTGGTTTGCCTTTTCTTTTTTGCCTTTCAACTTTTCCCCTCTTTGTTTTTATTTCATTGGACCTTTTGGGTTACTTTGGTATCTATTAAAGTACTAAGGGCATCAAAATAATAACTTTTTGGCCCCCTCGATTTATCTTTAGGTGTTTCTAAATTATAAATTTTTCAGGGGGAATACAACATCTTCATCAGTCTTGCCACGTTGAAGCGTGAAAATAAATAAGCAGATTACTTAGTGGAATTTGACAAGGGTTTTCGCTTGTAAAAATTCAAACATTAATAAGTTTTTTCGCCATTTAAATAATTTCTTAGACAACACTGCTTTTCCGTTTACGAGAATTTACTAAAGTTTAAGAGAGAAAAACGAGTTTAATTTAAATCAAGCAGTGAACAAAACGTACTAAAAAAATACAACAAAAATACATTAATTAGTAAAAAATTTAGAATATTTCAACTCCACATCCGGGAGTCTTTATCAACGGAAAAGAAAAAAAAAAGAGAAAAATAATTTAAATCGTTGAGAAAAAACAACACAACAACAAGAGCTGAACACAAAAACAAATAATCCTCCCTATTTCTCTCCACAAAAGGAATTTTGAGTCAAATGTTAATTACCTTATATTGTAAAAATTGTTCGATAAAAAAAAAGCTCAGCCAGTTTTTCTATCTTTTCCTCCCCCTGGCTTTAAGCAATTGGTAAATGGGACTTATTTAGGTAAAAGGCTGAAACTGCTTAGCTAAACTGAGAATTTTATATTGCAGCAATCTAAATTGGTCCTAGATGAATATTACAGAATGGTTTATGCAGGAGTTGATGAAAGTCGTAGCCCCAGGTAAGTTAATTCACTCAGTCTCTTTATTTTAATACATCAAGACCAGGTTTTTGTTCTCTTACATTTGTTGTATCGGTATTTAGTTACAATTGTAGCAAAAATAAGCTTAATAAGGATGAGAACCACGAAAGGAGCTAGATAAACAATGAGTAGACCTTTGGAGGCCAGTCCTACAAGCAGGCCAAAAAGGCTCAGGTAAAAAAAAAAGATTCCGGGAAAAACAGGGTCGAGAATCGTGTGTGCCTTCTGGCTTACCTTTAATGCCTTCTTTAGTGCCTTCTGGCTATTTTTAATCCTGGCGTCAACTATTTTACGGGGCCATTACTTAATTATGTTGTCATAGCAACGACTGCCCTTAATTCAGGACTTAAAATTTGTAAACTGTATGTCTTGCAACCCTATTGTTGGAACCATTGTTTCATGTTTCGGAGAAGGAGATGGGGAATTGTTGAAAAAGGAATATTTGTAAAAGTAACAGCAGTTTTTTTTAATAATATGCTGTATTTTTGAATATAATATATGATATTATACTCAGTAATCTTTAAGTATTTGGCTGATCCGTTATTTCAGTAATTACTGATGTCAGTATTTTTCAGTATCTTTTTAAATAGTCTTTTGAATAGTATCTTTTTTGAAAAGATATTGATATATTATTCTATATAGCCTATTCTATTAAATAATTACACCTCTGCTAAAAAAAAAAAAAAAAAAAAAAAAAAACTTTTGGACTTCAAAAAAAAAGAAAAAAAAACTGTCAAAGCTATCAGTGTTTGCTGTCTCTTGGAATTCTTTAAAGCTACGCATTAGTTTTTTTTCAGAAATTGAATTCAGACACTCATTACTATACTAATTTTGCCTCTTTAGGACTTTAGGAAAAAAAGCTTTTAAAACTTTAAGAGCAAACTTTTTAGGGCTTTAGGACAATTAACTTTAGAACTTAAAAAAATAGGCCAGTTACGTGGAAAATACAAGACGGGTTCCAAAAATTTGAATTCTCGAGTCAGAGCTTCTCCCAGTCTAAAAAGTATCATATTACTAAGTAATTTGCTACCTACAGAGACCAGACTAATGCCTCGATAATTACCACACTCACTCTTATCACCTTTCCTTAATTATGTTGAAATACAAGACAAGTCACAAAATTTTGTATTCTCGAATCGAAGTATGGACCCAACGCCTTCTCCCTCGGTGCATGTGTCAGGTCTCAGACCTAACAGTTGCTGGTAGATTCTGCCTAAATTGACATGGAATTCTTAATAGGAAAGTCTCTCATATTCCTGCTGTAAATTAGAGCTTCTGGAAATGTCCTCTTTCTGAAGTTGTGTGTTTGCGGGTAATAAGGAAGAACAACGGGAAAAAATTGTTTGTAAACAATTACGCTAAATCCAGCAATTTTTAAGGAATAATTAATACAAAAGTAAGTACTGGAACTAGAACTGGAAGAACTTGATATAAATATTCGTAATAACTCAATATTGAGTTTTGTTAAAAAGTTACTTGGAGATACCCAAGAGATAAAAATGAAGTAAGATACATTCGGAACCCAAGTAATTTAGCTCCGGAAATTTCATATACACTCGTTCGCCTTTAACGATAATCTGGTAATTTCAATTCAGAAAACTAAATATAACAGTTGCAGGTTGGATTTTTCTGTATGACTTAAAACTCAATTCCATTATATAGAATTCTTAGGAATTGTTTGTGCTAATAGAAAGAGAAGATAATAAACATCTTATCTAATAGGTCATTGTTGGGAATAAAGGTAACATCCAGCGTAAACTTCTTGTGTAAACTTCCAGCGCAAAACTTACTTACTTGACTACCCTTTTCGGCAACGAGCAAAGAGTATAGGTAACTTACAAAAGTGGACATTGGTGCAAGTGCCGACTAAAAAATTGATAACCTCATCCAGCGTTTGCCGTTCCTTTGTATTTTTTAGTGCAATAAGAAGGCAAAATTAATGTAGTAATGAGTATTGTGATTTCAATTTCTGAAAGGAAAACGATTGCGTAGCTTTATAAAGAGATCCCAAGAAACCCCAAATGGCTTTGAAAGTTTTTTTTGAATCTGGTGCCTCAAAAAAAAATTGACTTTATGAAAAGGATTGATCACTATCAACAATGTTACGAGACACTGAATGAAAAACAAGAGAACTATGACAGATATTTGAAAAATTTTAACGCTGGAGAGAGAGTTGTTCTTTATAAGCCAGACAATTTAATCGAAAACAAAATAATTTTTTTTTTTTTTTTTTTGCTTGTTTTTTCTCTTCTAAGCCACCCATAAACTTTAGTAACGGGATTGTTAAATATCGTTACTTACATGCCTATCTGACTTGCAGCTGTGACTTCTGAGATTGTAGCCAAAAATTATGCCCTGTCGAACTTCTTTGCCATGCAAAGAAGATTGACTTCTTTGAGCCAAAAACTTTGCCAAAATTTGGCTTCTTTGAGCCAAAAACTTTGCCATGTCCTGTCGATCTTCCCTTTATGGAAAAACTTGGCCAGCGGTTTTGGCATCTCAAAAGTGTGAAAAATGTCACATAGGATCTTAGACATGACAGCAATAAAATGGATGGAGTAAAGTCAGAAAGAAACAGAGTTTAGTTGCAAAATCCTGAGACTCAAAAACAGTCGTTGTATTTACTTGTTTAGTTTTATCATAAATCGTAAATACATTTCTAAATGCTACTGTAAAGAGTATCATGAGGGGAGGGGGCTGTGTCCTGGTTTTTTTTTTTGTAGCTTAAGTGCCTTTTGGCCATGAAGCTGATTGCTGTAAGTTTCAAATTGATCAGTAAAAATACTTTGCTGTCCTTTTCCTAGGCTTAGATTAACTTAAAAATTTCACATGTCAATTTAGGCTTCGCCTGGCTTAGGTAAGGCTTCACTAATATCACCAGTCAGGCTTTAAAAAAGTATTTAGTGACTTGCTTTTTCTGGTAGTAATGTGAATGGGTTACGAAAATATATCACAGACAAAAATGATTAACTCAGAGTACAAATTTTACAATGAGATTCATTTTTATTGGCTCTATTTTTGTGTTTTATTGTGTTTTGTACTCACGCCTATTATGTTTTCCTAAGAAAATATCACCAACTTTGCTGTACTTGCATAATACTTGAGCTTTTCACCTTTTCTCCCATGACGCTCGATGGAATTTGTTGAAATAGAACTTGTTGATGTTACGTGATTTTGTTGTTCACATGTGTTAATTTAGTAGTTTATTTGTGCTCTTGTGCTCTTAAATTTGTGCTCTTGAACTTTGAATAAGTATCCTCCAATAAGTGTTCATTTTGATCAGAACAGCTAAGGAGTAAAAAAATGATCTGCCTCTGTGAATGGGATTATAAATGCAGCCTCTGGGGCAAAAGCCCAAAATAGCCCATGTATAAAACAGAGCTTCATAAAAGTGTGGATATGTTACACCTTGTTGAAATCGTACAGGGATTTTTTTTTTTATCCATGATAATTAAAGGCCCCAAAGTGAGGCATTTTGCCCTCTAACCCCTCCCCATTTTTCATTATAATTTTTATTTATACGGTTTCTGAGCTGACTGATTATAGATGAGAATTATAGATGATATCAGGTACGGTATGTATTTAGACAATGGTAAATCTTGATCAGTATTTATATTACAGCCCTGATGATGGACATACCATGGAACCCAGTCTGACTTCTGATCCAGCTCCCAATGCCAATACTGCTAGCAATCCACCAGTGGTTCAACCCAAGGCTCAACCAGTGCCCCAAGTTCAAGAAAGGGTTAAATATCCGCAACCAGTGAATTATAATAGTAAGTAATATTAAAGGGTAACTCAAAAAGACCGATAGATTTAAAAGGCTCGTTATTTCTATTTGTTATTGTTGTTGACAACATTGTTTTTGCATTTTTTTTGTTATCACGGATCATTGAAGTTATGTTTTGCTACTGTGCCTTTGTTCTCGTTGCCAATATGTGTGGTTCGTAAAATTTATTCGTAAATGTATGGTAAATTCGACCATACCGGCTTTCTTTTTTAGACACCCTTTATTTCATTTAATATTTTAAACAATAAGCTAAAAAGCTAGATGTCTTAAATATGTTTCCACTGTCCTAACAAAGTTGTGGGCAATAATTTTTTGGCAAAAAACCGCTTCGGCTAACAAGAATTTCGACCATGAAATTCGGACAGATTAAAATTTAAAAATAAAATGTATAAATTTCTTCATTTAAATATAGATTTTTGACTGCTGTTGTGGTTTATCATTTCAAATGTGTTCCTTTGTTATAAATTCAGAAGCTGCTTTCTATCTTCGTTTATATTTCAGTGTTCATTTTTAAGGTTCATGTCAGATCATGTGCTTTCATATGTGCTGTGCTGACTCAACTGTGCTGCTCTATTCACTATAATCAGGCTTAGCTGGTGGCTCCACCCCCAAGGACTAGGCAAGCAAAAATTACCTTAGGAAATCTGGTGCCTTATTCTGAGCAAGTTGCGCAAAAAAAAAAATATCGGCCAACAGCCGATATTTTTTTTCAGATATCCGATAATGACACTAACCCTCATATTGGCCCAATAATATCAGTCGGTCGGGCCCTAGTAGAAATTCTTCAGTGGATAAATATCTGGATGGGGAAGCTCTACGTGAAACTTCATTTACACAGGGCCAGGTAACATCTTCATTCCAGGGCCTCGAGTAGAAAACGTTTCTTGAGAGATGTGAGTGTGGGGTGGAGGTGGGTGGTTGTGTGGAGTCAAAGACGGCTTGGGTATACAGTAAATGTGTACCACCAGAGGTTAAGACTGATGCTCTAGATCAGGGGCCACGGGACCGTCGATCGGTACCCGTTTATCGTGCAAAGAAATTTTTGATACCTTGCTGGGAAATTTCAGTCCCAACCATCGGGCTGGCAATTATTGCAATTAGTGCTGCTCATCTCAGACTAATAGCTCACTGAAACAACAGAATTACCTCACGTTCAGTATAGCTTATTTTGGTCGATTGCAAATGAGTTTCACCACTGACAGCCAATGAAGAGCTTTCTCTTTGAAAGTGAATGGTATGTATTGACTGTCAGTAATGAAAACCAAGAACAATTGACTGTAATGAGCTATATTGAACGCTGGGCTAGGGTCTTGCGCATCTGTCACTTAGTGTCTGTTCATGTAATCAATATAGATCAACTGGGCAAACAATGCAGTCAAGAAGAAAATATATTCAAAAATTCAAAGTCAGTCATGTAAAACAAATACGAACAAAAAGAGTAAAAAAAAACTAGGGAATGTGTAAAAACGTTCTAAACTTAAAAGTCAGAAAACATAGTGAAAAACGGGTATAATATTTAAACAAAGCTGTGGAACAAAAAAAAAAACTAAGTAATAAAAATCCGAATATTTTGACTCCGCGTCCGGGACCAACGGAGCAACGTTTTATCAACGGGAAAAATGGATTTAGCTAATTAAACACATCATATAGACAAAAAATCTACTTAACAAATGAAATTATAATAAACAATTTAAACTGCTTTGTTTCAGTATTATACCCGTTTTTTTCTATATTTTCATTTATTAAAATCCTATAATGGAAACGCAGCGTTGTCTAAGAAATTATTTTATTGTTAATCATAGATATAAATTAAAATTATGAGGGCATATGAACTTCAAATTTGGGTAGACATGAACTAGACTGGAATGAAACATTCATCTTGCCGAATGAAATTGTTGTTGTAACAGTGGCTGGAAAACAAAACATAAAACTGGAAAACTGGCAGAGTGCCAAAACGACAACAAACTAGAAGAATTAGAATGAATAATCATTCGTGAGTCAATAATTCAACTCTAAAATGTCAATTAAAAAGTTAACAAGATAAAAACTAGTCAAAATCAACTAAAGAAAAATTAAATAAATACATTTTAAAAAAAATAAAAGATACACAAAAAAAGAGGGGACCAAAACAAGTGAATACACAAAAAACAAATATTCCCTGGACTACAATACGGTATCCAGTTTGGTTGTGAGATTTAGCTTTTCTTGCAAACAAAACACGAAAGGTAAATACTTTTAGCTTTCAAGTTCAAGACAAAGCTAAAGATATTGGTAGAACCATTTCAGATGTAGTCTCATTAAAGAAAAGCTGGACCTGTGGGGAAAAAGTTTCCGAGGGTGAGTACAAAGTACTTTGCCTCTTTGAAATTGGTAATTTACAAGCAAGGCCTTTCACAGGCTCCTTAAAGCAACTCCTTATACACTTGAAAGATTAATTCAGTTTACGCTTTTAAGACTCCAAGGAGCAAGGCTTCTTTTAACAACCTTGTAATTGTGTTTATATTTTGTGTCGCCTATTCAATCTTAATAAACAATCTTTTTTCGTTTTTTGTAGTTAGTGTTTTCTGTTTAACCACGTTGTTAGTGCTTCTGTATCTTATTAAATCAGGCTATTCTTTTAAATTTTTCGTTGTTTATTGTATTTTCTTCGATCCTTACTATTGCGTTGATAATATTATGTTATTTTACCCTTTTTTTTCAAGGAATAACGGATTCATTATTTTTCAGAATCAGAAGCCGCTTTGCTTCCACCAGTGAGAACTCTCCCAAAACGCAATCGAAGAGTCTATACGCGTCAGTTCTTGCTTCTTTGCGCTGAATCAGTTCTTAGCAAAAGGAAACCAACGGGCTTTGAACGGTTTTCATCCGAACATCCGGATATTATCAAAACGGTATATTTGCACGCCCGGTGATTACTAACCTTAGCACGACGCAACCTTAATAATCCAAATCCACTGCTAGTATTTGATTAAAGAATATAGTTATCTGATAAGAGAGTAAACTCAAAGGTAAACACTGAGTTTCTTTTTTTTTTTTTTTTTTTTTTTTTTTTTTTTTTTTTTTTTTTGGGGTCTTCGATTTAACTCCAAATTCTACGAAATTAAAATTAAGCTTGCTTTACAGTTTCCTACTTTTTCTAGCTAATGTTGCACTGTGCGCTACCAACACGTGTCACAGTGCCAACAATCTCTTATCAGTTTACCATACTCTTTGAGTTTTGTATTATAAATTGCTTGTGAGAAACGTACACTGAATGTAGTAATTTTAAATTTGGTTAATTTCTGTGAATAGGCCAAGTAGGATCATAATTTATAATCTTTATTAATTTAGCTTTAATAGAATGTCTTTGAATAGACTAATTGAATATATTTAGTTATTACCCGCAATGGGAGGGGATAAAAGCAACTTTTCCCTCTGAAAAAAAGTCAAAAATCAAATAAATGTCGAAAATTAAGCAGAAAATTTAGACCCAATTTAACTATCTGTTTCAAAGTCAATCTATCGCCAGGAAAAAATCAGTGCTGTCGCTTTAAGGAAAATTTCCACTTTAATTGTTGATCGGTTGAGGCTATTACTATAAAATATTAGTTGATAATATTTTATGATTTTTTCATGAATATTAATTTTCAACTATTTGACATTCGGATTGATTCCGCAAGAAAATTGTTTTTTACAACAAAGACCATACTGTATATTGCTTTTTTTCAAATGTTATTGTACAAACGATTTGACTGTTTGTTTCTGCACTAGTCTGTATCAGTTTTAAATTATTTAGTCGTTCAAAGCGCTTCCAATCATTGTCACATTTAGAATCTCTAATGAATCTGTTTCTGCCTTTGGGTGTTTTCAACGGTTTGAAAACCGTTGAAAACCGTTACAGCTATAACCTTTTATTCTTTTTTTATTGCAATTCCGTATCTTATAAGATGGTTTATTTTTCATTTGTAATATTGTATATAATTCCTTTACCACTAAAAATAACTTTTTATATTCGGGATTTCTCATGATTTGTTTTTTTTTTTTTTTTTTTTTTTTTTTTTTTTTTTTTTTTTTTTTTTTGCATGATGCCACATATCTTCCACGATCACCAAAATGGCTTAATTTGATTAGCCCTGGCCACATTCATTTGTTTTTTTCTAATTTTCAAACTTAAATATAACCGTTATGCTCCTAAAATTGCCTTATTACATTCAGAATTGCTAGTAAATCATTTTTCTTTTTATTTGAATGATGTTGTATATTTTCCACGGTTTCCCAATACATCTAAACATAGAAAATAGTACCCTGAGAGTTTTTGCTTTATTTTTATATTGGATAAAACTTTTATAGTCGTTTTAGAAAAATTTATGCTTAAAAAAATGAACAATAAATTTTTTGTAGTTAAATGCAGTATCAACCATTTATTTTTATCTACTATTATTTTATTTATGATTTATATATTATTAATTCGTTTATAGCTTTATTGAAGATTTGCTCGTTTCATAACGGCATTTATTTTGGCAGTTTTAGAATTTTGTTAAATTTTGGCTCCCTGTTTTTACATTGTTTTCCCTTGGCCTTTAGTTTAGTTCATCTTACCAGTTGTTTTCAGTTCTATTGTTGTACGAACGGAAAGAGATTTGTTGTTTTTGTATTTGCTGCAAATATGAGAATTGTCAACACTAATGGCTTTTACTTGCCAATCAAATTTTTCGATTGACCATTTGCGTTGTTGTCAAGAACGGAAATTTTAAGTCGTTGCAGCCTATTTTGCTATTTTTCAAACCCAGTAGTTCTAAAACTCTTCTACATTTGTCAACCCTGTTGTTTGTACAGTGTTTTTCCTTCGCTTTGTGTTTTGTCAGTTTTACTGTTGTTTTTATTTCTATTCAGTGTAATTATTTGTTTTTTTTCTATCCTATTCTTTTATTTCATTAATTTTATTCATTTGTTTTTATTTCTATTCAGTTAGTTTTTATCCCTATTTACGCTGTTATTATATGAGTAAATAGAGCTTTTTTTGTTTTCTTCTAAGCTAGAAGCATGATACTAATCAACAATAACTGGCTTGTATTAATCAGTAGTTCAATAGTCAATAGTTGAACACCGCAATAATGGTGTTCGCACCTCTTATGTGTCAGACTTGGCAAACGGAGTTCGGGGGGAGGGGGGGCTCCTAAGTTTTCACGTTCGCAAATCTGTTTTGTTAACAAAAAATATTACCAAAGGGAATAAGCATTTTTTTTATCAGACTTCTTGTATCATGTCTACTACGAATCGTCTAATTTTAGTTAAACATTTTTGTTGAAATATTTCACTTTTTTTAAGTGTTACAACTTATTCAAGACAAATACATAAAATTTTAAAGTAGTTTTTTTCAAAAATGTTAAAAAAATCGTATCATCACCCCCAAAGGCCGTGTCCAGGTTTTTTTTCGGAGGGGGTTTTACAAAAGGATTTTTTTTTTTTTTGGAAGGGGTTCTACACAAAAAAAAAGTCTCAAAAAACGCATAAAAAATTTGTCTATATTCACTTTTGTTACGTTTTTTACGGATCGGGAAAAGATTTCGGGGGGGGGGGGTATAACCCCCCCCCCCCACCCCCCCCCCCCCTCAATCTGAATACGGCCTTGTTCGTGTCCGTTCCTTAGTGTATTAGAGTTCTATTTCATTCGACGCAGCATTTCTGCTGGATTTTTTTTTATTGATTAATTTACGTAGTTTTTTTCTGATAAGAAAAATGAATAATCTTCAGTAGTTTATTATTATATGTGACTGAATTTAGTTTAAAAGACCTGAATTCAAAATGAAATTTGAGCTAAAACTGAGAAAAGACAGGATCTGTTGATTAGTATTGATATAGAAGTTGTGCCTTTGAGTTCCGTTTTTACCTGTCACTTCTGAACTAAAATTTTTCTTGCACTTTATTCGCGTGTTCTCAATTATTTATTGATTCTCTTAAGAACTAAAATGTTATTTTTTGTCAAAAATAGTAGAATATTAGTTTAGGATCCTCGTTTTTTAAAATATTACAGGTAAAAAAGTATAAATAAGATGGCTGATGATATGACCCCATTCCAAAATAACATTCCCTCAATTATTTTTTTATATTTATTTCCACAATGGGAAGATCAGGAAAAAATTTTACATAGTAAAATTACATAATAAAAAAATAATTATATACCTATGCCTATTATATAACCATATTTATATAATTATATGAAATTTTAACATATGTTAAATTTATAAATATATATATATATATATATATATATATATATATATATATATATATATACCAATGTAAAAAAAAAAATTCATGGTAAAAATTTGATATGGTACCCTGGCGACTATTTTGCACTTCGGGTGTCTAAGGGGGCTAGATTAGAGGGACGTCTAGAACCTAACTTTTCTTAACCCTTAGGCCAATGTGATGTATTTGTGTTTCTGTTAAATTGTAAGTGATTAGCCTAGTTGAATAATAGCCTAGGTGTCTTTGTTGGTTTTGTTTGTTGGTCTGGTTGTTGTTTTCTTTTTTAGCTCAAATTGAAGTTGAATTACTAAAATCTTGGTTTTATCTTTTTTTGTTCAACCGTAGATAGATAGTCTATATGCATCTGGAAGTAAGATTATCCATTTCAACTCGAGCACAAAATTAGGCAGCAAAAGGGCACACTATTGGGCAGCCACAAAGAAAGTACAAAATAGGTACCTTAAAATGTCGATCACATTTCGTAAGGGGTAACAAAAGGACCAGATATCAGAAACAGTTTTAGGACAGGGGCCGGTCGGTCTCCAATCACTTTCTACTGCTACAAACAACTCACCGCAGCACCAAACCGCCTGAGGCTAAAACAGCTACGCACTGTATTTAAAAGAAAAATACTGGCCATAACCAACTCTTTTTACAAGGTCTAAAGTATCAGCAAAGTCCTCCCACCATCCTCCAGCACGACATCCTCCTACCCCCACCGCAGATGACCTGCTGACTTATAAAAATAAGATTAGAACTCTCAATTCTGATCAAATGAGCATCCTCCGAAGTTTCTACGACCACGAGGTGGAGGTGGGATGAGGAAGGGGCAGTTTGTCTTCTACACTGAATAAATTCTGTTCATTTTGGGGTTTAATGTTACTCTTTAGTTTCATAATAACAGCAAGACGAGAAATATTCCCAAAAATCAAGAGGGATTAAATATCCATTTCTACCTTTGAGGCATTTGTCCTCTCTAATAATAGTGAAAAGGGGCGTGGGAGGGGGGTAGTAGCCCTCCGATCACTTTTGAGCCTCAATAAATGCAAGGGAACTTTTGATTTCCAATTAATGGGTCCGTCCAAAGTTTATATGACCATCCTATCCGTAAAAACGTTATCTATTAACAATGGGCAACTTGTATAGCTTAGAGCCCTTGCCTCAGGGGCTGGAAGAGGGGTCGTCAAGCCCGGAAGCATGGTTATTTGACCTTTGAACAAAATGGCTATCTCAAAATTTGGTCGGATACATTATGGGAAAAAACGGTTGGGTGTGACTTGTTGCCCTCCAATCGCTCTTTACTCTTAAAAAGGGCACTACGATTTTCAATCGTATAAGCCCCCTCCAAACTTTATACGACTGCACCTTCTCTATGAAGTGTTTCTGTGAAAAAATAAATAATTAATGATACGTTGTACCCTTATATACTCTTTGCTACGTAATACCGTTGCCTCTGACTGAAACAAGTGAGTAGAACTTTCAATTTCCCTTCTACAGAACATTTGAAATTATCCAGGGAGAATATGGGGGTAAATTATCCGAGGGGGGACGTCTAGACATAGCGCCAGCATAGGACCGTCTCCTTATATATTTTGTCAACACATTTATTTAACTGCAAAGCTCACGAAATTTTCATTTAATTTTGACAAGTGTATCGCCCCTAAATGCACTAATTTGGATTTGCACCCCTCCCTTCCGACTTCACTCCACCAATAGGTTGTTGAAAAAACAAGTTTTTTTTTTTTTTTTTTTTTTTGCATATGCTGAATTTTGCGTGGATGGGCTTTTCTGTTGAATTGAATTTTGAATTTTATCTTGAGTCGAGTTTGCTTACGTTTGAGTCCATCCAATCTGAGTTTTGAATTGTGTCGTCGTTTATGCTTCTCGGTCCTGCTATAGTACATACTGTGATAACTCTAGATATGTTTGAAAGGGATAGCGTGAAAAGGAGCACACAGTATATATTAATACAATCTATATTTTAGGGTCGAAGATTCAAGGTAGAAATTTAGATGGCGTATTAAAGCATAGGATGAATAAGAAAAATAGGATCGCCATCCTTATCGTGCCTAGTGTATAAACTACTCTTATCCCTGGTTTTCTCGTCTTCTCTATAACACTATGTTACTTTGCACTTGTTTTAATCCATTGCGTCCATGTAGAGCTTAAGTAATAATTCAATTGAAAAAGGATACCTTTCCAGGGGGAGTGTGACCATGGTTTTCTTCTAGTTTTCAGGAAGTGAAAAGGAATCTTTAAAAATAAGTTGTTCCCATTAGATGACTTTAGTCCGAAAAAATGTCTGAACGCTTCATCTATTTGGTATTTTCATTGGAGAGCTTGGAATTACTGAATTGAATCACAGTCAGTCACGGAGTGAGAGCATCCCTGGCTGTAAGAGTTACTTGTAAAACAAACAAAAAAAAATTGTAAGTCAAACTTATTGGGTTTTTTTCTTTGTTTTTTTTTACTAGCTTTAAGAATTGCAATTTTATATAAAATCAAAAATTCTATGCAATAGAATCAAACAAGTTTTGCCTTCTTTTTACTGATTTGAAATATGACATATAGCGAATGGATAAAAAAAGCGGTTATTATCCTGCCGCAAGCTTAAAAAAAAATTAAAGGGAAAATGTGATTGGTTTATACACCTCAAAAATAAGTCAATAGAATTCAAGTCAATTTTAACATAGACGTAGCTATAGGGTAGTAATCGTGTTTTGAATTTGGACGGAATCGTTGGGAACTTGTGTTTTTCAGATATTGTTAATTGATTCAGCAGGGATTGCTAAATTTCACTTGGAACCTTGAGCATTTACATCTCTCTACCCAAAAATCAAATAATTTGGAATAATTTTTAAATGCATATTTCTTATACAACAGAAAAAGAAATATATAGAAATATATAAACTGGCCACGAACGTTGCACATTTGGCAAGCATAACTCAGTCCAAAGAATATACAAAAATCATAGGCAGCGCAATAGCGCTGCCTAAGTAAAGAGCGATGTGGACACAACGTTTTTTTTTTTTTACAAAGGCACTTCATGTGGCAGGATTGGAAATTGAAAGGGCTAGTGCCCTTGTTAATAGTTGAAAGGGATTGGAGGGCAGCCAGCCCCCCACCCCGTTTACCATTTCCCCAAACACATCCAATCAAAATTTTGAGATAGCCATTTTGTTCAGCGTAGTTGAAAGATTTGGAAATTATGTCTTAGAAGATGACACCCCCCCCCCCCCCTCACAGCTCTCAGGGCATGGGTTGTAAATTATGCCCTGAGGGCATATAAGGTTTTTATAGAAATGTGGTCGTATAAACTTCGAAAGGGACTCATTCGACTGGAAATTTAAAGTTCTAGTTCCTCTTTTAATAGTTGAAAGTGACTGGAGGCCCCACGCCCATCATTTTTCCAAACACGTCCGATCAAAATTTTGATATAGCCATTTTGTTCAGCGTAGTTGAAAGGTCCAGTAGTTGTGTCTATGAGGATGACAACACTCTGTGCAAGGGTTGTAAATTATGCCCAGGTGGTATATAAGGTTTTATGGAAAATAGTTGTCGTATTAACTTCGAAAGGAGCTCATTCAATTGAAAGTTCTAGTGCTCTTTTTTACTAGTCGAAAGTGAATGGAGGGCAACTAGCCACCCCTCACGCCCATCATTTATCCAAACACATCGAATCAAAACTTTGAGATAGCTATTTTGCTCAGCGTAGTTAAAAGGTCCAGTAATTATGTCTTTGAGGATGACAACCCCCCCCCCCCACACACACACACACACAGCCGTCAAGGCAAGGGTTGTAAGTTTTGCCCTGGGGGTATATAAGGTTTTTATGGAAAGGGTGGTAGCATAAACTTCGGAGGGGGCTCACTGGATTGGAAATCAAAAGTTCACGTGGCGTTTTTAAGAATTAAAGTGATCGGTTGACAACTAGCCCCCCCCCCCCCCGC
>JAQQPU010004630.1:15713-28434 GCA_029168905.1 Artemia sp. Kazakhstan ARC1039
TTTTTTTTATTATTGATAGAAAACTTGGTTGTGGACTGATAATACTCTATGGAGTGATCTAATAAAACTGAACTATTCATGTACAGAAGTCTCTGCTGATATCCTTATTCTATATATATCTAGTATGAGAAAATAAATATAGTACAATCACATTTATTGTATGATTATAATATAAAACTCGTTATGCATATCAATAATTAGATTTATCGTTAAATCATATGTGAGAACTCTTCCACCACGGTTTTTGTTGTTTAAAATCCATTTCGTAGAATGATCTCTTATGTTGTCTCTTAAAGGGGCACTTTTTCTCTTCTCTTAGAACATATTTATCATAATATTCAGTGTTATATCTTGCACTATACACATTTTTCTTTGGGTTTTCACTGCTGTCTTTTATACTATAGAGAAAGCCCTCTTTTTCCAGTCTCTTCTTTCGATCTTCCTTTTCTGTCATATCAACCCTTCTTTTATCTGAGCTTACTTGCAATCGGTATAGATTTCTCTCCGTATCACATATCATTTTTCTACTCATTTCCTCCATATTCTTCACTTTTATCACCGTCTCTATGCTGTCTAAACATTCAGTAGGTTGATGTGAATACTCAAATCATGAAAATGACCTTTACAAATAGAACAGTCACAAAAAAAGGATATTTCTAACTCAACTTGTTCACTCCTGTTATCACAGTGCTAACTAAAAACTTTTCCTATATCTGGATCATAACATTTGCCTCGAGCATACACTTACAACAACAAATACTCTTTCCTATTTCTGGATCATAACATTCTCCCCTAGCGGGCACTTGGCCAAAAACAACAACAACAAATACTGTTTCCTATTCCTGGATCATAACATTCTCCCCTAGCGGGCAATTGGCCAAAACAACAACACCCTTGGAGAAAGAGGTCATTGACCGATTACGCAATCATTCTCCCTAATGACTCTATGCCCATATTTGGTGTAGGGTCACGACTATAAGATAGCTCTCTACTCTGGTTTATATGCAAACTACACAAGAGACAAAAATTAAGGTACAAGAGAGTAGTGAAGAATTATGGTATACAAATTAATATTTGGCAGGAATAGTCACTAGTGATAGATCACTAGGGGTGGCACCGTGATTGGGTGATATTCGGGGAAATCCACGAAAACTCAGGGATCGTGCAAGCCCTGCTTGATTTCTAATCAGGAAAATCGAAATACTTAGGCTAACCACACGAGAAAAGAAAAGCTCCGACTTTGCGGTTGACGCAATAAAGAATTGCCGCAAAATTAATTCAAAGTCAGCCAAACGCCGCTGCCTCTGCCGACGGCGGCGCGCGTGCCGTGTGCTGGCGGCGTTGTTACACTTCGGTGGTGGTCAACCGGGTCTCTCGCCGGCGGCGTTCGGTCGATGCGCTGGCGTGTCGCTGGGGTCTAATTAAGTAGATACTTTCAGGGTTACTACTGCTGCTACTACCACTGTTACTGCAACTACGACTACTTGCGACTGCGACTAAGATCACTTGTGACTGAAACTACTTGTAACTTTGACTACCTGCGACTTTGACTACGGCTACTTGTAATTGCAACTGCGACTAATTTTGGCTGTGACTATATATTTCTACTTGTATGTACTTTAAGGAAGTGCTGAGAGGGATGTTGAACAGGAATAAAACACACAATTTTCAGACTGGCTGTTAAAAGGTCGCATCAACAATATCTCAGGAACGGCTGAGGGTATTAAGTTGAGACTTCTAGGGCGTTGTGAGGGGGATGTTGAAAAGTGGTCGGAGGACGACCCCCCCCATTCTTGTTCTTTTTAGATTCCCCCTCAGCACTAATCTCAATTATGACACAGCCATTTTGTTTAAAATAGTCGAAAGGTCTAATTACTACGGCTCCGGGGATATCGTGCCCCCAAAGGGCTGTAAATTATTCAATTTTCCCATTGAATGTTGAGGGGTATGTCGAATAAATCAAAAGACACTTTGTGCTTCCACCTTATCAAAAGTTCGTATCTGCAATATCTCAGGAACGAGCAAGGATATTAACATGAAACTCTTAGTGCCTCTACTACTACTATTACTGCGGCTGTAACTGTGACAACTTGTGACTGCGCCTATGTGTGACTCCAACTGTGACCAGTTTCAGCTCTGACTACATTTTACTTCAACTACTCGCGACTGGAACCGCATCTACTCTTGACTGCGAGCACTTACGGTGATTACTTCGACTACTTGGAACTGTGATTGTGACTGCGGATAATTGTGATTGCGATTGCGACCACTTGAATTTGTGACTGCGACTGTGACTACTTGCGAATTTGGCTACTTTAGGGCCCTAACTACTTGAGACTGCGACATCTTACAACTGCGACAAAGGGTTCATGCGATTGCGACTGTGACTGCTTGCGACCGTGATTACTTGTGACTAGACTCCGGTACCACACCGGCACATCAACTGAACACCGTCAACGAGAGGCCCGGCTGACCGCTGCCGAAGCATCGCAACGCCGCCATCAGAGGCAGCGGCATTTGGCTGACTTTGGATTAATTTTGTGGCAATTCTTTATTGTGTCAACCGCAAAGTCGGACCTTTTCTTTTCTCGTGTGGCTAAGTATTTCGATTTTCCTGATTAGAAATCAAGCAGGGCTTGCACTATCCCTAAATTTTTGGGGATTTCCCCGAAAATCTATGTGTCACCCCGAAAAAAATTTCATTCCCGAATCCCCGAAAATCGCCCAATCATGGTGCCACCCCTAATGATATATCGTAGCACTAGTAACTATCCCTGCCAAATATTACTTTGTATACTATTATTCTTCAATACTCTCTTGGTCGTTCATTTTCGTCTCTTGTGTTACTTTGCATATAAACCAGACAGATACAATTGCAATATATACGGTTCTTCATATTTTGACAAAAGTATCGTCTTTATGAAATTAAATAAAAAGAATAAGTTTTTTTAACTGAAAGTAAGGAGTGACATTAAAACTTAAAACGAACAGCAATTACTCCGTATATAAAAGGGACTATCCTTTTGTCCTTTGTAAAATTTTTTATTGTTTTAAAAGGCAGAGTGATGAAAAAGAGTCAAACTTTAGCGTAAAGAGAGAGGCGTTGAGGAGGGGACAGCTCCTTTCTCCTTACTTCAGTTAAAAAGACTTGTTTTTTATTGAATTTATGAACGTTTTTCAACTAATGCAGATTCAACTTTGGCTCACCGTGCATGAAAAATCAAAACACAATTTGCATATTAATTTTGGCAGATTTATTCCGGATATGAAGGGTCGCCCCCTTCTCAATACCTTGTTCTTTACGCTCAAGCTGTTAGCACTTTTAAAAAAGCTTCCCATTCTAATTAAACAGCTCCTGTGTTTCAATTTAGTAAACAGTCAAAATTTAGCGTAAAGAATAAGGTATTGAGGAGGGGGCAACCCTTCATATATAGCATAATTTCTGTTCGTTTTTCAAATAATGCCGGTAAATCTGGCTCACCCTCTATGAAATATACCCCTCTCCCTCACGGAAAACTCCTCCGTGGAAATTTCATCCAACGTGAAGTGCACCCCCCCCCCACCGTCAAATTCCGTCCAGACAGTTCCTTCCTCGCAGAGAATCCCCCTCCCCCTCTCTTTAAAATTGCTTGTGCATGATTCACCCTGAAAAATTCTCCTTAGCTTTTTTTCATTAGAATAAGACTTTAATCTCTAATCGGTTTCTCGATCACTCCAGAAATGCCCCCTTCCGTGGAAATTATTTCCCAGGAAATAAAACGCACGGAAAAAAAAACCCGGATAATTCCCCTGAATATCTCCATATAAAAAATTTGGCAAACAGAATGTAAGACAATTGAAAAAGATTTTTGTATTGATATTCTATCAAAACCCCCCAGTGTAACATTTCCCTAGAATATTCATTCATCGGAAATTTCCCTCTCTAAGGAAGATTCTCCGATTAGAAATCCACCTCAAGTACACCCCCCCCAACAAAATGGCTGTATACTTCCCAATAACAAATACCATATGTAAACAATGGGCAAAGTTCACAACTTGCAGCTCTTCCCCGGGGATTGTTATGGGTAATTTTACACCTAAATACATAGTTACTAGATTTTTCGACTATGCTGAACAAAATGGCTATCAAAAAATTTTGATCCGGTGACTTTGGGAAAAATGAGCGTGGGAATGGGCCTAGCTGCCCTCCAATTTTTTTGTTCACTTAAAAAGGGCATTAGAACTTTTGATTTCCGTTTGAATGAGCCCTCTCGCAATATTTTAGGACCACTGGGTTGATACGATCACCCATGGGAAGAAAAAAACAAACAAATAAACACGCAGCCCGGATCTTTCTTCTGGCAGAAAAAAAAAATACAAATCGCACATTTTCGCATATAGGAGCTTTAAATCTCTACAATAGGGGTTATCTGATACTCTAAATCTGGTGGTGTGATTTTCATTAGATTCTATTACTTTTAGGGGGGGGGGGTCCCCCTTTTTTGAAAATAAGGCAAATATTCTCAGGCTCGTAACTTTTGATGGGTAACACTAAATTTGATGAAATTTATATATTTGAAATCAGCATAAAAATCTTATTCTTTTGACGTATTTATTGGTATCCGTTTTTTAAAGTTTCGGTTACTATTGAGCCGGGTCGCTTCTTTCTTACAGTTCGTTACCACGAACTGTTTGATGAGATTAAACCATTTCGAATGCAGTTTCCCAATTGCTTTAAGATTCTTACATCGTTCGTACTCAATAATTTCATTTTTAAGTTGAATGGAACGCATACACTTTACAGGTTCAGTTGGATTTGGATGTTGGTAGTCCACAGATTGTTGCGACAGCTGAACCGTAAGTTTGTAGATTTTTTTATCTATTTTAAATACATTTTCTTAATTTTTAATACACAATTATTGAACGCCTGATAGATTAAAAAAATACAATTTCTTTATGAAATATTTCCCCCCCCCCCAGAGAAAACCATCTATTGAGACAAAATTTAGCCATAGATTATGTATAAGGTTGGGGAATTGAAGATTGAAACGGAAGTGACCTCAAAAATATGATTCATAAAAGAAAATTGTATGTTATTGCCTATAGGGGGGGGGGTAGGGGGCTATCGTTTTAAAATAATAATGCCTTAATTTTTTTTTATTGAAAGCAGGGATGGCAAAAAGCTAATTATTTTTTTCATTTAAAGCGAAGACCGAAGAAAATGATATCAAATTACCTGGGAAACCATAGAAATATTTTGATTGACCCAGGGCACCCCACTGGGACTTGTTCATTGTCTTGGGTATTTTTGTTTCTCATAGGCTATTGGCCTAATTTGGTTTTTGTGTGTGCTCCCTTTTAATTAGATTCCTTGGATCTTATTGAGTGCCACGGCGAATCTATTATCTATTATTTCAACTATTATGCAAGGATTCTGAAACGCCACAGCCATTTCGTTTCTACCAGATTTCTACTTCTCTTTATGAATAACGAAGAAGACCAGCGTCCAGCCAGCGACTTGCAAAGTTTTTAACTCATGAATAGGCCTGGATCTGTTGTAAGTTCAAGCTGGGATTTGAGAAAGACTGATGAAAACATTAATGTTTCCAGTCAACATTGATGGCACCGGCTGGCGGCGGCATGAAAAAAATCATCGGCGGTGTGCCGGCGTCCTGATGCCGCTGCTATTTTTGGCCCCACCACCGCCAGCCTTCCCTTACCGGCGCGGCGTCGGGGTCTACTTATGACTATACCTGCCTGCGACTACTTATGACTGCGAATACTTGCGACCGCGCCTACTTACAACCGTGTGAACTTATGACTGTGACTGCGGCTACTTGTGACTGCGACCTTGAATGCAACTTCTTGCGACTGCCACAACCTCTAGTTGTCACTTCGACTTCTTGCAACTGTGACTACTTGTGACTGTGACTACGACTACTAGCGACTGCAAATCTGACAAATTGTGACTGCAACTGCTATAACTGGCGACTGCGACTACTTCTACTACTACAATTGTGACTTTGACTGCCTATGCTATTGCTACTTCTACTGCACAACTAGAACTACTGAACTAAATCTCCTAAGATTTCGTGTCTAGCTGGTATAAATAGTGGAACTCAAGTTCGGAATAATCTGTAAATTATCGGAAACAGGTAAAACAGGACTTTTGAGGGGTGGTCGGGACCTTCTTACGTGAACTCGCTAAAAGGCCTGGTCATGGAAATATAAGTTTGATTTAACCCTCCAAAGTAGAAACTTGTTCTCTCTAAAAAAAACAGAAAAAAAATTTCAATCTATTTATTTATAATTTTTGGTTGCCACAAGTTTTTTTTGCTTTTTTAGCCTATTTAAGTTTATAGAGTTGAAACTTACTGATATTGGAAGTTTACTGATATTGAAAGTTCCTTTTTCATAAGGTTTATATCCCAATTGCAAGTCTGTGATATGATAATTTTTGCAACCCAACTCTTAAAATATTTTAAAATAAGACGGAAACTTTGCTATCCATCGATAGCTGAGATTAAGCGGAAGCGAAATGCGGTGAACCGAGGAACAGTGGAGAGGCTTTAGAATTGACTTATTATTTTTTTTTCTGTTGTGGAAGCTGCTAAATTTTCAACTCGTAGATATACAAAATAGATGAGAGTATGATATTTGGTTTGTCTTTTTTTTTCTATTTAATAGATTCAGCTCTCTATGCTCATTTTAGAAAATACAATTAACCAAAGAAATAAGACCTTTCATTGCTTGTACATATAATCCTTTTGTGAAATATAGTTTGTAAGTCTTATTGAGTAGAAAAAATGCCTAAATAGATATCATCATAAAACACCGTTTTTTTTTATTTGAGATCTTATAAATATTTATGCGTGCTCGTCAAATTCATTAGGAATCATGGATTGTTCTATGTTAACTTCTGTGAAAGATTTTGTATGGGAAAAAGTTATCCACTTTTCTTAGCGCCATTTGGTTATCTAGGTTTTTCCCTTTGTAATCACAGTATTACGTAGTTTTTGGGAAATAATATTTCTATTAAATATCACCGAAAACATACAGATAAGATTGATAACGGTTTTCTATAATTGTTTTCTAGCTAATAGCTTTCTTCTAGTTGCTTAACTTTATTTTTTAAACTTCATAATTAACGGTAAATGATTTTAAGTGTGAGAATGTTCAATTAGAAACATTCATCTGTTGAATCTCTTTCTTGAATCAATTTTGAAACCTCTCTTGTATCCGACACGTGCTTTTTATTAGAATGTTAGATCTGCCGTTTGGTAAAGAGGAGAGGTTTCTACTTCAAAAGAACTAAGTCCTTTTGATTTTTCTGTTATTTGAAAAAGACTTCAGATTTTCTTGATAAAGTTTAGAATTAGAGACAAACATTTAAAAGCGTCGTCCATTGCGCATCTTTAATGTCACAACATTTCAAACATTTAAAAGGAACTTCGATAAAAGGCCGTTTTTTTTTACTGAATCAACGAAGCACCTGTATTTCTCTTAGCAACTTAGAAACGAACATGATTGCAGCTTTTTCCCCTGAAAATTCACTCAGAAACTTTTGACAAGTAAAATTATTTATGCTCGCGTTGAACAACGTACAAAATTAAACGCTAGTTCGCATTTGAGTAAAAACTTTGAAATTCAATGAGAATCACTCTTTGTCAGGTTTCTCTTGAACAGAAATTTATCTAGATTTACGTTGCTAGGGATACATGAAGTGTTGCAGCAACCTTTGGTTGACTTCGCTGACGAAAAATGTTACAAGAACAACACTTTGATTTTCTTTCTTTGATTTTCTTTATGACATTTAACATCGATTAAATGTCATATTTTTCAACGCCTCAAAACTTTAAAGAGGACCTGTCTCAAAGAACCAATTTTTCGAAAAAAGAAAATATAGCTGACGTGCTCCTTAAAGTCGGTCTAAAAAACGATGTGTTCTTAAAACTAATTTTGTTCTCTCTTCCTGAAGAGAGTTTAACCACTTGCATAAAGACAAATTTCCCTACCTTAAAATATTTTAGAAACAAATAAAAGGTTAATTAATTAGAACAAGTATTTCACCCCACATCTCGGCGTATGACGAATATTACGATCCTTGCTTACATTCCCTTTTTGTGATAAAAAAAAGAAATCCCCGAAAAATGAAATTTGGAATCCTAATAGCGCCTGGGCTTGTAAGCTCACCGGTTGAACATTTGTTGATTAACATCCCTTTGTCTATAGGTACCCCCCCCCCAAAAAAAAAAAGTGATTGCGGACAATTTCGTGTGAAATTTAGGGTGGTCTCAGAAGTATTGGGAAATCCTTCTGATCTGCTACTTTGGCTAAAAGTTACTTGCCCATGCGTTTCAAGTGGATAGGAAGCCGGAGAAGGTAAAAACGCCTTTAAAAATCATCATTCTCATCCCATGAATTGTATGTCAATCAGTAAACGAAAAAAAAATCCCTACCTACCTTTTTACTGAAAAGTTGGCTATGGAACGCTCTGACATGTTGGTGAGTGGGTAGGCGTGTCCAAGAAGCTACGGGTCTACCTTATGCCTCAAACCACAGATTGATAATAATCATTGTGCGTTTGCAATCTAAAAAAGGATGCCTACCTTTCCTCTTAAAAACTGGAGGTGGGAGGGGTAGGGGTATTGAAGGGCCAACATCTTGCTCTTCTTAACATGCAGGCTGAAAATACTTGCCTAGTTCTGATTCAAATAAACTGCAAAGGATGTTGAAGGGCCCAAATTGTGTCTCTGTTGATACAAAATGAATATTTGTGCGTGATTCCACTTCAAGCAATGTATAACATCTCTACCTGTCATAGGCAGCGCCCTAGCGCTGCCTAAGTAAAGAACGATGTGGGCACAATGTGTTTTTGGTTTTTTTTTCTCCATACCCGGGCACTTCGTATCGAAGGAGTTGTCGTAGAAAGTTCGAAAAGGGCTCATTCGATTGGAAATTGGAGTGGCTAGTGCCCTTTTTAATAGTCGAAAGTGATTGGAGGGCAATTAGCCCCCCCCCCTCACGCCCATCATTCCCCTAATACATCAAATCAAAAATTTGAGATAGCCATTTTGTTCAGTGTAGTTGATTTCCAGATAAAAAAAAATATCTTTTTGAGGAGGACACTCCCCCACAACCCTCGAGGCAAGGGTTTTAAGTTATGCCCTGGGGGTATATAAGGTTTTATAGAAGGCGTTGTCGTAGAAATTTCAAAAAAGGCTCATTCGATTGGAAATTCAAAGGGCTAGTGCCCTTTTTAATAGTCGAAAGTGATTGTAGGCAACTAGCCCCTCCCCCCACGCCCATCATTCCCCACACATCCAATCAAAATTTTAATGCAGCCATTTTGTTCAGCGTAGTTGATTTCTTGATAGAAAATATCTTTTTGAGGAGGACACTCCCCCACAATCCTCGGGGCAAGGGTTTTAAGTTATGCCCTGGGGGCATATAAGGTTTTTATAGAAGGCGTTGTCGTAGAAACTTCAAAAAAGGCTCATTCGAATTGGAAATTCAAAGGGCTAGTGCCCGTTTTAATAGTCGAAAGTGATTGGAGGGCAACTATCCCCCCCTCCCGCGCCCATCATTCTCCCAAACACATCCAATCAAAATTTTGAGATAGCCATTTTGTTCAGCGTAGTTGATTTCCAGATAGAAAATATGTTTTTGAGGAGGACACTCCCCTACAAACCCCGGGGCAAGGGTTTCAACTTATGCCCTGGGGGTATATAAGGTTTTTATAGAAGGTGTTGTCGTAGAAACTTCAAGAAAGGCTCATTTGATTGGAAATTCAAAGGGCTGGTGCCCTTTTTGATTGTCGAAAGTGATTGGAGGGCAACTAGCCCCCCACGCCCATCATTCCCCCAAACACATCCAATCAAAATTTTGAGATAGCCATTTTGTTCAGCATAGTTGATTTCCAGATAGAAAATATGTTTTTGAGGAGGACACTCCCCACAACCCTCGGGGCAAGGGTTGTAAGCTATGCCCTGGGGGCATATAAGGTTTTTATAGAAAGTTTTGTCATAGAAACTTCAAAAAAGGCTCATTCGTTTGGAAATTCAAAGGGCTAGTGCCCTTTTTAATAGTTGAAAGTGATTGGACGGTAACTAACCCCCCTCTCACGCCCACCTTTTCCCCAAACACATCCAATCAAAATTTTGAGGTAGCTAATTTGTTCAACGTAGTTTAAAGTTCTGGAAATTAGGTCTTTGAGGATGACAAACCCTCAAAGCCCCCAGGACAAGGATTGTAAGTTATGCCCTGGGGGCATATAAAGTTTTTTAGAAAGCGTTGTCGTAGAAACTTCAAAAAGGGCTCATTCGATTAGAAATTGAAATGGCTTGTGCCCTTTTTAATAGTCGAAAGTAATTGGAAGGCAACTAATACCCCTTCCACGTCCACCATTTCCCCAAACACATCCAATTAAAATTTTGAAATAGCCATTTTGTTCCACGCAGTTAAAGTTCAGGAAATTATACCTTTGAGCAGGACACTCCCCTCAGAGTCTTCAGAGCAAGGGTTATAAGTTATGCCCTGGGGGTATATAAGTTTTTATTGAAATCTTTATCGTAGAAGGTTGAAAAAGGGCTCATTCGATTGGAGATTCAAAGGTCTACTGCCCTTTTTAATAGTCGAAAGTTATTTGAGGGCAACTAGCCCCCCCCTCTCTTGCCCACCTTTTCCTCAAACACATCCAATCAAAATGTTTAGATAGCCAATTTGTTCAGTGTTGTGGATTTCCAGATAGAAATTATGTTTTTGAGGAGGACACTCCCCCACAGCCCCCGGGGCAAGGGTTGTAAGTTATGCCCTGGGGGCATATAAGGTTTTTACTGAACGCGTCGTCGTAGAAACTTCAAAAAGGGCTCATTCGATTCGAAATTCAAATGGCTAGTGCCCTTTTTAATAGTCGAAAGTGATTGGAAGGCAACTAACATACCTTCTTCGCCCACCATTTCTCCAAACATATCCAATCAAAATTTTTATATAGCCATTTTGTTCCACGCAGTTTAAAGTTCAGGAAATTATACCTTTGAGCAGGACTCTCCCCCCATAGTCTTCAGGGCAAGGGTTATAAGTTATGCCCTGGGGGCATATAAGGTTTTTATTGAAATGTTTGTCGTAGAAATTTGAAAAAGGGCTTATTCGATTGGAAATTCAAAGGGCTAGTGCCCTTTTGAATAATTGAAAGTGATTTGAGGGCAACTAACCCCCCTCTCACGCCCACCTTTTCCCCAAACACATCCAATCAAAATTTTTAGATAGCCATTTTATTCACCGCAGTTGAAAGTTTTGGAAATTAGGTCTTTAAGGATGACAACCTATCAGCCCCACAACCCTCAGGGCAAGGGTTTTAAGTTGTGCCCTGGGAGCATGTAAGGTTTTTATCGAAAGCGATGTTGTAAATACATCCAAGAGGGCTCATTCAATTGAAAATTGAAAGGGCTATTGCCCTTCTCATAGTCGAAAGTGATTGAAGGGCAACTAAGCTTCCTCTCACGACCACCATTTCCCCAAACACATCCAATCAAAATTTTGATATATCCATTTTGTTCAACGTATTCGAAAGTTCTGGAAATTAGGTATTTTAGGATGATAACCCCATCAGAGCTTTCAGTGCAAGGGTTGTAAGTTATGCCCTGGGGGCATATAAGGTTTATATAGAAAGTTGTTGTAGAAATTTCAAAAGGGGCTTATTTGATTGGAAATTGAAATTGCCCTTTTTAATAGTCGAAAGTGAGTGGAGAATAATTAACCCCCCTCTTAGGCCCTCCATTTCCCCAAACACATTCAATCAAAGTTTAGAGATAGCCATTTTGTTCAACGTAGTTGAAAGTTCTGGAAATTATGTATTTAAGGATGACAAACCCCCCAGAGTCCCCAGGGCGAAGTTTGTAAGTTATGCCCTGGGGGCATATACGGTTTTTAATGATAGAGTCGTCGTAAAAACTTCAAAAGGGGCTCATTCAATTGGAAATCGAGAGGGCTAGTGCCCTTTTTAATAGTTGAAAGTGATTGGACGGTAACTAACCATTCTCTCACGCCCACCATTCCTCAAAACACATCCAATCAAAATTTTCAGATAGCTATTTTATTCAACGTAGTAGAAAGGTCTTGAAATTAGGTCTCTGAGGATGACAACCCTCCCCAGCCCTCAGGGCGAGGGTAGTAAGCTATCCCCTGGGGGCAAATAAGGTTTTTATTGAAAGCGTTGTCGTAGAAACTTCAAAAGGGCTCATTTCATTGGAAATTGAAAGGGCTAGTGCCTTTTTTAATAGTTGAAAGTGATTGGAGAAAGACTAACGCCCCACTCATGCTCACCATTTCCCCAGACACATCCAATCAAAATTTTGAGATAGCCATTTTGTCTAACGTAGTTGAAAGTTCTGGAAATTAGGTCTTAGAGGATGACAACCACCCTCACAGCCCTTAGGGTAAGAGTTGTAATTTATGCCCTGGGGCATATAAGGTGTTTATAGGAAGTTTTGTCGTAGAAACTCAAAAAGGGCTCATTCGATTGGAAATCGAAAGACTTAGTGCCTTTTTAATAGTCGAAAGTGATTAGAAGGCTTGACATTTTATATTAAGATCAATGTGGGTATAATGTATTATTTTTTTTTGTTGTTGTTGTTTAGACCTGGGCACTTTGTATCGAAGGAGTTGTCGTAGGAACTTCGAAAAGGGCTCATTCGATTGAAAATAGTCGAAAGTGATTGGAGGAAAACTAATCCCCCTCCCA
>JAQQPU010004630.1:28444-38805 GCA_029168905.1 Artemia sp. Kazakhstan ARC1039
ATTGAAAATAGTCGAAAGTGATTGGAGGAAAACTAATCCCCCTCCCACGCCCACCTTCCCATTTGACTTTATGTTTAAAAACTAAGTGTTGCCATAAGATTAAATCAAAATCACTGTGTTAATGCTAATTCCCAATAAGGCATCTCAGCAGTATCCCAAGAACGACTGAGGGTTTTATTTTCAAACTTTTGGGGCTGCTTCTGCTCTTAAGATTTAACCAAATCAAAATAGCGTAAGTGTATCCAAGCTATCAAAGGAAGTAAACAGATTTATTTGTGAATGGTATCAAGTTTTCCATTTCAGGTTAACTAGACGAGGTAGGAAACTAAATTAAACACTTCTATTTGTGTCCAGATTTTTAAGAGGGTGTATGTTGTTAAAAATTGCTAAAAGAAATTTTCCAGCATACGAATAGCAGGCCAAACTATAAATCTTTAAAAAACGAAAAGATTTAAATTATTATTTTCTTTTTCTCTGAAAAGACTATGTCAATATAAAACGAACAGAAATTAATTAAAAAAACTTTTCCACAAAATAAGCTTTTCAAAGAAAAGTAAAGAACTCCATTAAACAAAAATGAGCAAAAATAAAATCAAATAATCTACCAAGCGTGAAACTACCACAAATCAGCATCGATAAATAAATGAAACCCAAAACGAACAGAAATTACAATAAATAACCGAGTCAAACTCAAAACGAGCAGAAATTAACATAAGTTAGGATCAAAAACCCCTATGCCTTCCCAAGGCCAGAACATAATTTGCACTTTACTGAAAAAAAATACAAATGAATGTGCATTGTCAGTTTAATATACATATACTGATATTTAGTAATCAATATCTTAATATTATTTGATTTATTAAAGTTATAAAAGTAAAGAAATTCATACTATTTTTCAGTAAAGTGCAAATTATGTTCTGGCCTTGGGAAGGCATAGGGGTTTTGAGCCCAACTTATGTTAATTTCTGCTCGTTTTGAGTTTGACTCGGTTATTTATTGTAATATCTGTTCGTTTTGGGTTTCATTTATTTATCAATGCTGATTTGTGGTAGTTTCACGCTTGGTAGATTATTTGAGTTTATTTTTGCTCATTTTTGTTTAATGGAGTTCTTTACTTTTCTTTGAAAAACTTATTTTGTGGAAAAAGTTTTTTTTTAGTTAAGCTCTTAAAAAACTGGTGAGGAGAGCCAGGCTGCCTACTTTGTGCCTTAAATGATGCGTCTAGAAAATTATTGCTCGTTTTTTATTTAGAAAAGTTAAAATATGCCTAAATTTTGCTAAAAAATTGGAGTTGAGAGTTGCAGGGAGTGTTAGAGTGGCCAGCACTTTCGTCCTCCGGTCATTAAGATTAAAAATCCTTCCGTTATTCCGGTTGAAACAAGATGCGGCCTTCCTTTCTGCCGATATGTTGGTGATGGGAGGGGGGATGCTGAACGCCCAAATTTTTTAATCACTTATGCCTCCAATTATGTTTGAGGTTTTTCGCCTTCAAGTTCATTTTGCAACGAAACAGGTCTTAGGTAACCTTTGAACACAATCATTATCCAAATTTTTTCCTGTTGGCAGATAGAAGTTTGCAGCCCCAGAAAAAAAAAAAAAAAAAAAAAAAAAAAAAAAAAAAAAAAAAAAAAAAACTGTTCTTCATTAATGTGCAACAAAACTGGTGCTGTATACTTACATCAGCTCCCAGGAATATTGGTAAGCGTTAAATAAAATTGTATCTTATTTAGTTTAAAATTAGATTTTCTTATAATGGGCCAACTTTCTTATATCCATACTAAGGAAAGAGCAAAGTGTAAGAGTAAAGCAATACCTCCAAGAGAAAGGAGGAAAGGGAAATCTCCAATTTTTAAGCATTGAGAAAACTGTTAAGATGAACACATGTAATATCATTCCACTGCTTCAGTCCTAAATACGGAATATAAAATATCAAAATTCACCGAAATTAGAATCAGAAATGGCTTGTAAAAGTAGATGGCAGTACTTTCGGTACGATTCTAAGAAAATGTTCTGCCAATGGCGCAAGGGACCCTCACCCGTCTCAAGGACTTTTAAATTTCAGTCTAACTCAAATTTCGAACTGCAGCCTGCAAGCTTACTTTTTCAAACGGAGCTTTCTAATCGATAGTGGAAAACGACTCGAAGAAACGGAAGCTAGGTAGAACCAGGTATCGCAAAAATTGGAGGCTTTAGTAGTAGCTGAAATTTTTGACAGGAGTTTCATAGGTAGTTCAGTATTGCTGTGTAAGTAAAAAACGATAGGGCTTCAATATATTGTTTTTTTGTCTATACCATTTCCTATAGAAGAAGTGGTCGTAGATGCTTTGGAGGGCTGATTGGATTAAAACTTGAAAATTCTATTTCACTTTTTAAAAGTCAAAAGTGATCGGAGGGCAATCAGCTGCCCTTCCATACTCTTTTTGGTATCCATCCCCCTTAATCCTCGAAGACATCCAATCATAACTTTGACATAGGACTTTTGGTCGCAATGGTCTAATGGTCCAATAAACATGCCTTTGGGGATGCCATGACACCCCACAACCCGTGGGATAAGGGCAGTAAAATATAAAAGTTGTCCTTCTTTAAATATAGTTTTTTAATGGAAATGGGAGTATGTTTGATGCTGGGTGTCTGATTAGCTCGAAACTTTCAGTGATCTTCCTCTAGGCAAAAGAAACCATACATTTTTTTAACGGAAGAAGGGGGCCTGTAAATGGATCAAACACTTATCGTTCCTTATTAGTTGCATTTTGACCGATGTTCTTACGGATCGTTCACCATGCCAAGATTTCCAGAGTTTTTTAAGTATTTGAGCATTTCAAAAGACGATATATGCTTCTGATTTTTCAGATTGTTTATAATATCCCAGAAATGACTAATGGATCAATTTTGGACTTTGAGGGAGTATTGGAGAGGGGGGGGGGGTTCAATTACGCTCTCAATTTTGACTTGGGTTAGAAGGCAGAGGCAAAACGGAAGACATTATATGTGTCGATGAATATCGTGTAAATTTTAGATAATCATTCACAGGATCCCTCATTGAGTATTCATAGGGTGAATATGAAGTTTGCATAGGAGTCGTTAGATCTGAAGCCATGATTTTCATCTCTGAGTTTGTCATCTGGTTTCGATTGGATACGTTTCAGAGTAATGTGAGAAAATCGCTTCCAGGGTATAGAGATCAAGCTTATCCCGTACAAATAGAAGCATACAGATGCATCACCTTTTTTGGATACTCGAATCATCGTACTCCATGTCCAATCTAAAGGGACTTTGCCTGGGGACCACACAGTACCAAAGAGAGCAACCCATTGGGATCTCAAGGATGACACGGAACATTTGATCTTTTCATTTGTGATTCTATCTTCACCGGGTGCTTTATTGTTCTTCATTTTCTTGGAGATTTCGAAGATTTCTTCGGCCGTAGGTGGATCAGAACTAACGTCAAGCCAGAACATTGGTTCTGTTGAAAATGCCCATACTTCCTAGTTAGCTTCTGGTTTTGCTACAGATCTTCAGATTCGTCTCTTGGCAGTCCTTCGGGATTGGAATTTTTGCACACTATTTCTTTTGTAATCCTATGTAAAGTGCGGCTGTCTCCTCTTTTTGCAGCTTCTTTTTCTGAGTCTGAGCTTAGGATGCGCTGCCTCATGGTAGTTTAGTTTGATGGCTTGCCAGATATGTTCTGGTTTCTTTCATGAAGGCCAGAGCTTCAAATTAATCAACCAATTTTGTGACAAAATTAAGCTCCGTAGTTTCATCAGCCAGCTTTGGTGAGTCATTTTGTGGCCGAAAGGCTGGCTTTCCATGGGATCCCTGAAGCTTGATCTCTATTGTTGCTATCATTAAGTGATGATCTAAGTTGGTCCCCGGGTTAGGAAACATAAAATTAGATGATGTAGAATTCATTCATTCAAGTAAGAAGGGCGGGGCACATAGGCAGGGAGTGAGGTTCATAATAAATAAAGAAGCTTCTAAGGCTTGCTTTTATTGGTAAGGTATTAATAATGAAATTCTGGCTACTCATTTTATTACCAAAAAGTGGAAAATATAAGTCACAGTGATCAGGGGTAGCTTGAAGCACTCAGGCCTGGGGAACATATGCATCACTTAAATGACTACTAGATCAAATTACACGATCATATTATATTATTATAACCCAAAAGTTCATAGACAATAATCTTTTATCATTTGTGTTTTTCTACGGAAATAATGAAGGAAGAAAACAGAATTACTTGCACAAATACATAAATAAGAACGGTCTAGATCTTTTTCCACTTCCTGTTCAAAACGGATTATCTTGTTTAAATCAACGGTATTGGTGAGGTCTTTCTCACTCACCAGCTACATGAAGGGATCTATTCAAGAATCGGGTAGTTCTCAGCCAATTCTGAATCACTTGAGTTTGCTTGAGTCTTTCAGCTGTTGTTATAGGTACAGTCGCTGCCAATTTGCAAAGACAATTAGCCTCCTTGAGCTAATTTTTGCAACGATGTCCATCACCTAGGACTTTTCTGAAGCAAGTAATGTCTTGGTAAAACTAAAACAAAACTTATAGTTGCACTTGAAGAGCAGTAGCGTCTGGTGTTTCTTCCTGGTTTAGGAAACATAGGTGCTAGATCAATATCTGCAGCTGGATTTTTTTTTCTTTTTTATAAAGGAGCAAAATGGCTGAAAGTTGGCAAAGCCAGTTCTGAGGTTATCTTCCATCATCCTAGTCAAAGTTATCAAGCAACATTCTAAAATGGTATCTGTAGAACGGATGCATGGAGATTTTGGCTTGACTTTAAGCTCGGCTGTCAAAACTACATGGTCAGAATCTTTGACGATGAAACATGATGAGTCATCCTAATCAGATATTCTCACAGAAGTTTCTTCGTAGCTCCAAGCATCTCAATTGCATCAAAGATTTTTATCTTCCGTTCTTCAAGCTTATCTGTTGATATTTTAACCTTGTATATGACATTTTTCATAAATGAACGTGGGGCAAGCGATACAGTCGAAATTGAGAATTCTCTACTGAGGGGCACTTGCTTGTGCTTTTGTCGTCATATCGGCATTAATCGTCTGTTTTATTTCGTCAAGAGCTTAGACTACTGCTTCAAACATATTAACTACTGCTCTTAGGGTTTCAGGCCGATTAGTCCACCGGGGTCCGTTATAAGTCTCGGAAATTGAGACTATGTTTTACATTTTTCTTTTTACTGGGAATTTTGAAAATCTGAAAGTCATTCCAGGACGAGAAAACACGAATTGGACTGTCTCTGACCGAAATGAGCGCCCAGAAACTAGCCGAGGTCAAAATAAGTGGCTGGTATGACTTAACAAAATACAGGGGTGTGCATCACCTTCTCCCTCTTCGGACCCTGATAGTGATCTTGATAGTGGTATATGCCAAAAATCTGAAAGTCATTCCAGGACGATAAAACACGAATTGGACTGTCTCTGACAGAAATGAGCGCCCAGAAACTAGCCAAGGTTAAAATAAGTGGCTGTTATGACTTAAAAAAATACAGGGGTGTGCATCACCTTCTCCCTCTTCGGACTCTGATAGTGGTATATGCCCCTATAGAACCCACTGACGGAAATAGTAGTGACTCCGTTGAGTTTTACATACATGTACAGGAACAAAGAGACAGGATCCCAGATAGAAAATATGGAATTTTCAGTGGGGGATTTTAATGCCTAGGCTGGAAGAAATAGGTATAGATGTTGCCGTAACCAGGGGCGAATCTCTAACATTTTTATTGGGGGGACAAGAGGGATCCATATCTGGATAGTCAAAGGACATGGGATGTATAATATTTTTTTTCTCCACATTATTGGGGGGCAACTGCCCCCCTTGCTACCTCCAAACGACGCCCCTAGCCGTAACCTAGGTAAATTTGGTTTAAGAAAGCAAAATAGCAATGTCAATTTAGTTGTAACCGATATGGTATTTGGTTATTAAATTGCTCTACTACCTTCCGGTGAGTGATGACGCTGGTAGACACCAGGATGATAATTTGAGAGGAACTTTCCAGGGACAGTTGAGTATAAAACTAAAGAGTTTAAAATTTGACAACGCAAAAGTAGATGGAATTATTTTATAAGAATAGTTTGCGAAGCAGCATAGGTGTCATTGGGAGGAAAGTTAGGAGCGTAGCGGGGAATGTTGGTGAAAACGGCTTTAAGCTTGATAGAATAGAGGAAGGGTTTGTACAAGAATTTTTTGGGTGATAGATCATATATAAATAAGAGGAAATTAAGGGGATTGAAAAGGCATTAAAATGTAAATTAAGGAGGTGTAAAATGGAGAGCATGGACGAAGTTGCCCAGAATCTGGGACAAGTAGTCATACGGCATAATAGTAAAATATGGTTTTGGTATGTTAAGAAATTGAGAGGAAGTACTCAGTATGGACGTGTTCTAGTTGAAGATAAGAACGGGGCCTCAATTATTGACAAGGAAAATGCTAAAGAGAGATGGAAAGAACATTGTGAAAGTATGTTAAACCATGATGATATTGTAGGAAATGATATAGATAAGAATGAAATATTTTTTTGACAATTTGAAAAAGAAGGAAGATTTATTTTGTGAAGAGGATTTTCAGTCCTAAAAGTGTTATAAAATAATGACTTAAGTTGCTGATAGTGTTGTAAATATTTTTTTCTCAAATATAGTGGTTACAAAACTAGAGATAAATTGATGAAGATTATAATATGGTTTTTGGAAAAGGGAAGTATCTAGTGATTGCAGGAAAACTTTCATTAAAGCCGTTTATGAGAATGGTGATAAACTTGAGTGTGGTAATTATAAAGGTATTAGCTTGGTTTCTATACGAAGCAAGTTACTTTGCATTAGCATTTTTAATTGATTCAACGATGCTGTAGATAACGTTCTAGGGAACAGCAGGGTAGTTTTAGGAAGGGGAGAGGATGCGTCAATCAAATTTTCACTTCTAGATCAATAATTGAGAAATGGCTGAATTATCAGCTGCCTTTTCCTATTCTTCTAAAAAAAATTCAAAAGTGAAGAAACACCCTAGGCCTTGGCTATTCTCTCTTTTACATCTTCACTGCATCTACCATCATTATTAATAATACCACCGACGTGAATGAAGCTATCCCCTTGATGGATTTTCTCGATATCCAACGTCACCTCTTCACCTTCATTTTTTCATAGTCTATGCGACTGAGTCTTCTTAATACTAATTTTCAAACATATTCTTGGACCTTGAAC
Organism: Artemia sp. Kazakhstan ARC1039; assembly: GCA_029168905.1. Taxonomy (NCBI): domain Eukaryota; kingdom Metazoa; phylum Arthropoda; class Branchiopoda; order Anostraca; family Artemiidae; genus Artemia; species Artemia sp. Kazakhstan ARC1039. Next base: position 35,666 of record JAQQPU010004630.1, read on the forward strand.
ACTCAAAACCTTCAAAATTTCATTTCAATTTGCTAACGTTTTTGTCTGAGACAGTCAACTCATCTGTTTAATCCAAGTGAGGGAGAGTTCTACTTTTCATTTGATACCATGCTTTCCCATACCTTTTTCCGTGTTCCTTAGGACAGAATCATTAAAATAAAACGTAAAAAGGGGTTAGGACACTACCCTGCTTAACTGCTGATTCAACTTCAAACCAGCTACTAACCTCACTTTCTACCTTAACCGCAACGTTATGGTTCTCGTACGTACACTAATCACTTTAATGTACTTACCGGTATTCTATAGAAATATAGGACCTTCCCTAAAGCTCTTCTGTCAGCTTAATCAGATGCCTGTTTATAATCTACAAAACTGAGGACTAAAGGGGTCTGATAGTTCAGATGCTTCTCAGTTGCTAATCTAAGAGTAAAAATTTTGTTGGCCAAAAATAACTGGCTGAGCTCATGTAGATGGTGATCTGTTAAAAATTTTTATTAATTGTGTTATTTAAGAGGTCAACAATTTCCTTAGGATCTGAAATTGGACTATCTTTAGGGTTTAAATTTTATAATCTGATATTGATTGTCTTTTTTGGAGGATTCATGCCTCCAGTTGTTTTTAACATCGCGAGCAAGAAGTTTGTCATATTCAGCAATTAGTTACTGGGGTTAAATATCTCAATTTAATGCAGTCTCTTTTAAATCTTTAAATTCTTAGCTTTTTAATTTTTGTACCTGTTCCAAAACCTTTTTTTCTAGGTACTTTTTACTTTACATGGGGGAAAAATTAGGGGAGATTCTGAGTTTTGTAAGCCAATAAGGCCTTCAGCTTCCATGAGGATTAATTTGAATACAGTGCACGTTTAATTAACATCCAAAAAAGGTGCTTCTCAATGGAAAAACAATGTATCTAACAAAATCTAGGGGGCACATGCCCCTCCAGCAATTGACGCCACTATGCAATACAATATTAGCATTGTTTGTGTAGATTCTTTTTACATCACGCCTGGGTGAATTTTGAATGATTTCGTCAAAAGTTCTACAGATGTGATTTGAGACTTGATCAGTTTGAAACCTAGTTTCCACCATTCATCTGTAATGATGAGAATAAAATCATGGTTTTAAGAGTTTCTGGGCAATTGTTTTTATAATAAACATACTAATCGAATAACTTTTAATAAAAAATAAACACCGGACATTATTTATACGAAAAAAAAAGCGAGAGTATATAAATATCCAGTTATGCTTTCCGAATGCGCAGGGCTGGTTTTAGTTTGTATATTCTATTATATCTATTTTTATCGTATATTAAATACCCTGTTTTGTTTTTGTTTTTAAAGTTATTTGAATTGCATGGAATAGTAAAGTGTGTAATAAAGTACTGTTAAAAGATCGCCAAGTGTGTCTGTTGGTCCAGGGTTGGAAGCTTTCCAGAAATCTTCGCTTCAAATCCCATGCCAGAAGCGATTTTTCCAAGCAATTTTATCTATATGCCGCACATATTTCGCAAACATTACATAAATTAAGTACGGATATTATAAATAGTATTCACTTTTCACCAGCGTTGCTATTGAAGAATTTGCTTGATTGTTGATCTCAGATACAAGACTTAAATTGGGATAGAGAGTCCTAAAATTATGGTGCTGCTACGCACGCTCCTCCTCCGTCCTGATAAATACATAAATATTTTATAAAAATCGAATATTGTAAATTGGTTGTTATGAATCTATCCACTGCGATTTATTTTCATTTTCAAGTTTATTCCTTCTTACCTGTTTTAGTTCTTCTTTTTTTTATCATGTTAAAACATATCGAGCTACTGGAACTTTTAATTTCTAATATACATTCGGGAATAACATTGGGAATAAAATCCGAGTCTTTTGGAGGGCTCGAGGTGCGGAACTCGGTTGTTATAATGCTACGATTCCATTTTCCATTTTAAGCTTGTTCCCTCCCACCTCGGTTAGTTCATCGTCCTTTGTCATGTTAAAACATATCGAGCTGCTGGAACTTTTAATTTCTGAGAGAAAAGTTAGGAATGACATTTAAGTCTTTCGGGGGGATTGAGGTACGGCACCATAGTTATCTTTAATACAAATTTATTGACGTAGCGAATTAGTGAAATTTAATTTGGTTTTTAAAATACCTGTATTATTTTATTATTTTGTTCCTTTAAAATCTACTCCTTTCAATTTGTAGTGAAATCAATTGGCTACATAAAACATCTAATTTCAGCAAACTTTTTAGTTTTCAGTAATGCACCAACGACACCCTAGCCTTTTATGGAGTTTAATGAGTGGCAGCATCTTCCTTATTTGTGGTGAATTGTGTCGACTTTATGATTGATGTTCATGTTCAATCCATTTCTGGAAATTTTAGATTTCTTTTCATCATTCGTAATAATTTCACTTGTTTTTGAGTTTGAAATTTGTCTTTTACTTCACATGAAATAGTTTTTTTTATTTAATTTAGTTGCAGAAAAAGGTATAGTAAATTCTCTTGGTAAACTTGGAAATTCTCATTTTGGGTTGCTTCAACTTAAGACTTTATTTGCCATATAATCCCAAAAAACTTGTTGAACACATGTAGAAGAAGTGTTTCATATCTGTGCCTATTCGATTTGATTACCACCTTCATTCTTTTTTTCTTGCATTCACTAAAATAGTTCATGCCTTTTAAAATACTTAACCAAATTGAAGCAAAATGGGAGGACGAATAACAGAATTTGGGTATTATAAATTCTTCCACTACAGTTCCATTTTCCTTTTTAAGTTTTTCCCTCCAACCTGTGTTGGTTCTTCTTTTTTGTCATGTTAAAATATATCGAATTACTGGAACTTTTAATTTCTAAGAGAATAGCTTTATGCCTAGAAAGAGAAGTGAGTTTGACAAACACAAACTGAGTCCTTTTTAATTTAAAAAGTACCCTTGAAGAAACTATTAAATCCAGCAAGAGGGGGAAACTTGTTGTTTTCCAATTTTCATCAAATGACAATTCTATTCGGACTTAGGAAGGATTTGATCAAAGTTTTTGTTTATAAATAGGTTCTGAGACCACACTAGCTATACTTGACCGAGGAAAAAACAGAGAATGAAAAAAAAACCCACAAAAATGGCAAAAACAAGGATTATTTTCATTAA